>JAUNZO010003389.1:0-64212 GCA_031894775.1 Chloris gayana | reverse complement strand
TCCTGCCAACTCCTTTTTTTAAAAAAATAGTCTTCTAATTAAAAATTAGAATTAGTCCCTTTTTAAAAGTTGAATTGTTCCAAACAAAGCACCAAATCAACGGTAGAAAATAACCGATCAGTCATGTAAAAAAAATAGTCTTCTAATTAAAAATTAGAATTAGTCCCTTTTTAAAAGTTGAATTGTTCCAAACAAAGCACCAAATCAACGGTAGAAAATAACCGATCAGTCATGTACGACTAGGCGAGAGAACCGTACACGGTCATTTCAACTGTTTATTTTATGGTCATATGTACTCGAACTCGAAAATTACTGCAAAGTTTGTCTGCAAGTGAAAATATAGCAATCTGAATTAGACAATCAGATGGCTAAGCATAACATTCGCAAGTTCAGGAGTATAGTTGGCTTCAATGAAGATGACAAAATGCAGCAAGCGTTGCACCGAACGTTGAAATAATAGCAAGCAGTTTCAGCTTCAGGCATCCATGATCGATGCCGCGCTCGGTTGGTCGCCGCGTATGAACCCCGCCACGGCCTCCATCTCCTTGGCAGCCTTCTCACTGTCCGGCTTCGTGAGGAAGTAGACGTGGTACTCGCCGGGCGTCTCGTAGAGCGCCACCTCGCCTTGCCACCCGCTGTCCCTGACCGCCTGCACGTAGGCCCGGCCCCGCGCGCTCAGCACGTCCATCCCCGCCACGGTCACCAGCACGCGCGGGCTCGCCAGCCGCCGCCACTCGGCCGGCGCCATGGCCACCGGGTTGATCACCGGGTCGTCCACACCGTACGCTCCCGCGCACACGAACTCCCACGTGCGCTCCTTCCACCGCCGCGTCGCCTCGTCCCTCGTCTCCGACGGCACGGGCCGTTTCCCCCAGAAGTACGGGTCCAGAAGCGCGATTCCACGGACGGTCGCGTCGAGGCCTTCCCTTCCGGCGCGCATGGCCATGTTGTGCGCGATGTTGCCGCCGGCGCTGTCCCCGACGAGGAAGACCCGGGCCGGGTCGGCGTGCCGCGCCAGCCAGGGATCCGGCCCACCGGCGCGCGCGTTGCTTGCGGCCCACCGCAGCGCGGCCCACGCGTCGTCGTGGGCCGCCGGGACCCGGTGCTCGGGGGCCAGGCGGTAGTCCACGGACACGGCGAGCGCGCCGGCCCTGGACACGAGCGCGTTCAGGTAGCGGTGGTACGTCGGCGAGAACGCGGATTCCGTGACGAACGCGCCGCCATGGTAGAAGACCACCAGCGGCAGCTTGCCGTTGCTCGTGCGGTTGGCGGTTCTCGGCAGGTAGAGGCGCACGGCGAGGTTGGTTGAAGCGTCGATGACCACGTCCCTGGAGGCGACGCCGGTGGCCGGGTCGGTGGCGGCCGGCACGGTGTCCGTGCCCATGAGCCTCTGCACGCGGCCGCTCTTGTACAGGACCAGGAACGGGAAGAAGAAGAAGTCGACGTCCCCGTCGTCGGCGGCCGCCGGGCCGGGCGGCGCGCGCGGGGCTAGCAGCGCGCCCGCCATGTTGAGCAGGAGCAGCAGTGCGCACGAGATGCTCAGCGCCATGATCGACCGACCTGAGCCGCAGCAAAGCCGCAGCCTTTTCTGGTGCAGGCCGTGACGTGGTGGCGTATGTTGCTGCTTCCTGTGTTTCTTAAGCTCCGGCGGCTGGCACGAGACTAGACGGAGGTTACGTCCAAATTAAAGAGCTAGTGGTAAAATTCTCTCGTCAGTGAAGCCGGCGAATTTGTTTGCGCCCATAGCAAGGCTACTACAAGGGGGTGCCGTGCAAAGACCACAGACTACCACGTACCCATTGGAGCGCGACGTCTAGAACTCTAGTTTTTTGTCGACACATCGGGTTGGACGGCAAGATCGCGACTGACGAGACTACGGACTATACCGAGGATCCTTGGTTCAGGGGACGGGAAGATTCTATGACCATAGTGGGCTACGTAACTGCTGACCCAATAGTTGCATTCCATCTCCCTATCCCCATTGGTATGCGTTCCAGAACACGACGAGCACCTTAACCAAACTGATGACACAAACTGATGACTACTTTCGCAGTAATCAATCCAGCCATCGTTCTTGCAAGGATTTGACCTAAGAGTTACAAGAGTGAGTTGTATTGTTATATAATAGACATGAAGAGTACTCTCTCCGATCTAAAATGTTTATATTTTTATATTTTGATAAAAACCAAAAATTGACTTATAAAAGTAAATTATTTAAAGTTCCATGCCATCTACCTATCTCCACTGGGACGCGTTGCAAGATACGAGGAGCATCTTTACACAAACTGATGACCACGTGTGCAGTAATCGATCGTCAAGGCATCATTCTTGTAAGGATTTGGCTTGACAAGCTGGCCCAGACCAGAAGCCCTGCATCTCAAGAAAAAGAAATCTCTTAGGAATTTAGGTGGCATCAGGAAAATGCCAGCAAGACACATGGCAAAGTTATGGTCATACTGAAGCCAGCGTAAAGTCGCTTCGAAAAAGACTAGTGCTAGAAATACAATAATTTAGAACTCTATGTCTCATATTCACTCTTTTATTCTGGATGGTGATTGTCAAGATTTTCTTTCAAGGTTATTACTTATATATACAATTTGAGAGTTTGAGGGATAGATGACACTCGTGGATAAGTTGGGATGGTGAACTTAATTTATGAACTATTATATTATCTCATTTTTGGCATTGTTTATACTACTAATTTATATGCCAATATGCACTAATACATCTAGTATTAATGATTTCCAGTGTAGTGCCATGATTTTAGTAATTTGTTGCAGAATCAAATAAAATAGATGATATAACACACAACCTAGTCAACCGACAAGATACATGACAAGGCCATGGTGCGTTCCACAAGCTGATCAGCGCTCGGGTAATTTGGCCCAAGAATATGCCAACAGACTTAGAAGGCTCCCCTGGATGTCCATGATACCAATATGAAAGTCCAACACCGTGACATGATGATTCACACAGTAAAAAAAAAATAACACTTCATCCGTTTTCAGAGTCCAAGACGGTTTCAAATAAGGAACATCAAACCAGAAGTAAGGACCTGTTTGGATCCACCTCCTAAATTTTAGTCGACTAAACTTTAGCTACTTTTTCTCCAAACATCACCTCCTAAACTTTAGCCAAGCCACCTTCTAAACTTTAGACCACTAGTCACCTCAACCGTGCTAAACTCTTCTAAACTTTGGATAAAGGCAAATACAGTTAAAAGTACCCCTCACCACATGCTAGGAATAGAAAAAGTAAAGGTGGAGAAACATTTATTGAGGGTTAGAAATGTCCACTTTTTAATTAGTCATGAATCTAAACATGCATCTCCTAAACTTTAGGTGGCTAAACTTTAGGTGACTAAACTTTAGTTGACTAAACTTTAGCCAACTAGAGGATCCAAACACCCCCTAAATCCCGTTGAGATCTTTCCATAACATACATTGACGAGCGCAGTTAAGAAAAATGTCTCACAAGGTGACTTGCATGGAGGAGTCTGGACAAATCTTGAAAATATTATTTAGTAACTTTGTTGTACGCACGAGTGCAACCAAATAATACGACAGTTGTAGATCTCTTTCAGCTCTATGAGATAGAGTCTAAATTTGCCTCATTTGGACACCGAAAAGGAAAGTTATGGATGATCGGTGATTGATTAGAGGCGATTGACGTGAAACTACCTTGGGCTCAAAATCGCCATAGGACCTTCTTGTACCCATATAAATAGATGGCACCGGCTTGCGTGTGGGAGAGAGCCGCTGGGCATAAGGTATTATCCGAGTTTAGAGTCGTGGGCATTTGCCCCATTCCACCAATCTGTAGTAGGTTTGGTTCGAGTATTGGGACAAGTGTACTCGTTGCTAAGATTGGCTTGACAAGGTAGTGATGTGTTGGTGTTCGAATCACCTAGCGGGGGTGCGCGCTTAGGCCGGATGATTCACAAGAAAGACACAAGGATGCTTACTGGTTCGGGAAGAATTCCTACGTCTACCGGTGAATGGTGTTGCTTGTGTTGCTTGTGCTCTTGCGACAAAGGTGGCGAGAGAGCAGCATGGTCCAAGTCTCAATGAGGATGAAAGTGTGTGAAACGGGTGCTTGTACGTTGGATGAGTCTGAGATTTGTCCTAGAAAGAGCGGTACCCCCTCCCTTTATAGGTCCAGGGATGGGGCCCATTCTACGAGAGAGAGAGAGAGAGAGAGAGAGAGAGAGAGAGAGAGAGAGAGAGAGAGAGAGAGAGAGAGAGAGAGAGAGAGAGAGAGAGAGAGGAAAGAAAATCTAGCCTACGATCATGGGCACCCCTTGTTCTATGGAGCGTGCGGGTGGTGGCATGTCCTAAACGTCATAAATCTTGTTGCTGCCTCCGTACATGCTCCCATTGCCACTGTATAGGGCGTAATGAGTATGACACACATACTGACATACAGTATCGTAGATGGTAATGATGCACCTTGCACCATCCACGGGTTGAGTTGACACTCTCCGTCCTTGTAGTGACACGTGTCGCAGGGGCATTAAATGGGTGTGTGGGGCAGTTGGCCAACTCTCGCCCCGCTCAACCCTGTTTCCCCAGGTCGATCGTAGTCGGGCGGGGGTCAACCCTGCTGGTACGGAGGCGGCCTTGTCGTCTTGTGTTTGTCCGTGAAGGTTGCTCATCTCACAATATAGTCAGGATTCTTCCTTGTGGTGTGCACCCGTAGCTGCGCTTGCGCCACCCCGTCCCGTTTGCACTATCTCTACCCGGGGCTGTCATAAGTAGCTGGTACTGTCAGCGTTACTGCATGCATGGTCGGCTGTAATGATGGCGTTGCGAGACTGTTGTCCTTGGATGCCACATGCTCGAGATCGAGCGAGACGAGAGTCACTCGAACCGTCGGTCCGGGGTCGAGCGAGGTGGAACGTGATGGGACTTACCGATGGGGGTCGAGCGGAGTGAGTCTCTAACTCGGTGGGCTGATTCCTTCTGTACGAGCCTTATGGGTCTGCTTGTTGATGCCCGTGGTTTAATTTCTTTGAGCAAGGATTTGTTCTATCACACACTCACATGACTACGTTAATCTTCGCTTCCGACATGATGTATCTGGTATCTTATAATAAACTTATGGTTATGAGTTACTAATCTAGCTTAGTGAGGATTGTGTCTTTCACTATGTAGGTTCTTTCTACCTGCATGGTTACTTAATATAACTTATGGTTATGAGTTACTAATCTAGTGAGGATTTTGTCTTTCACTATGTAGGTTCTTTCTACCTGCATGGTTACTTAATATAACTTATGGTTATGAGTTACTAATCTAGTGAGGATTGTGTCTTTCACTATGTAGGTTCTTTCTACCTGCATGGTTACTTAATATGTTCTATGCATGTTTAGCAATAGGGATATTGTTAAGTTAGTTGTAAAATTTGATGTAATCTTAGTGATTAGTGTTACTTGATCATTCGTGCAAGGGGAGGAAAGACACTATTAGTCGTGTTGTAGATACTTTGTAATACTATTAGGTGGGAGTCGAGGATAGAGGTCACTTCAAGTGGATGTATTGAGAAGTACCCATCATGTTGGATGACCCCATTTACTAGAACTCTTCTAGATGTTTGCATAAATATGAAGTACCTACCACTAGTAGATATCTTAACTCTCGTGCTCACATAGTCTCATCGCTGATCAATGTGCCATCATTGACCACTAGCACGACCCACACAACCCTCACAATGCTTTATGTGCGTATGTGCTTCAGGCTGGTATTGATCTGATAGACATAATAGAAACCTTTATTATGTTCTACCGTTGATCCTTATGGATTTGATATTAAATATTAGAATACTCTAAGAGAAAAGCTGCAATTGATCTATGCAATTGTGGACACAAATTAAGGCACTAAGTACACACCAACACTCATGAATTGTCTTGTAATTAAAAAAAGATAATATGTAGACAAGTATATGCAATTCTAGCACTCTAGTGCATAAATAAACTCTCGGTTTGGCTACAACATTATGCCACTCTCCTAAAATATAAAGTGATATTAACAAGGGCGGCAAAAATACAAGCAAAGTGAATCACAATCCCAAAGCCTCCGCTAGTGGTTTCGTTTACAAGACCAAGAAAAATAAGTAAGCCATTCCATTTTAGTAGCTTATAGGTGGATGATTTAAGGTTGTTTTGCAAAACATAGCACTTCCGTCTTAGGACAGGGCATTCAATTGCCACTGCTTCGTTGTAGGTGGCTCCTCGCAACCCAACCTAATCTGCAAGCTTCTAGCCCTCGTGACCTTGGCTCACTAAGATGGTCAGTGTGGGAGAGAGTGTGCAGATTCATAGCATTTTCAATAAATTTGGACGCATTATTGTCCAGTTACATTGAAGATCTAGTGAATGGACCAAATCCAAAAATTGTTATATTTTGCGATGGAGAGAGTATTATAACAAAACTAGCCACCAATGTTTTAAATACTGGATTGCTTCGACTGAATTTAACAAGGAGATCGCTCAGAAACCATGCATTCCTTGCTACTCGTTCCATTAAAAGTAACGCTATGGTATTTGTGTCGATCAAACTTTCTTAACTTTAACCAACTTTATAGAAAATATTAGTAATAATCATATCTCTAAATAAGTTTATTATGAAAATAGATTCAAGAATGTATCTAATAATATTAATTATGTACAATAAATATTAATAATTTGTTATATATTTTTAGTCAAAATTAAAAATATTTAACTTCTCAAACAACATTTTTAATAGAACAGAGGTAGTATTTATTTCAGCGGCGGTTCCGCCGTTCCACATCTGCGACTGCAACAAGACAGGAGGAGGGGAAATCGGGAATCCAATCCAAGTGTTGCTACCATCGTCGGCGAGCCACGTACTCACGCCTCGCGAGAGCAATATTGAAAGCGGCGTGACTGCAACAAGTAGTTGAGCTGTTGTGGTAGTCTGTTTATTAGCTTCTCATCTACAGAATGCTTTGCGAGAGCTGTGAGCCGATCGATTAAGACTCTTGAGCCATTCTAGATATCTCATACAAATATCGGTCGGTATATTGTGGTAGTCCGGTCAAATAGATCTTGATCGAGTGATCAAGACGAGTGATCAGGAGTCCGCGCGGTATCTTTCAGGTTTTTATGTTCGATCCACAGAGAGAGAGAGAATTTCTGGACTGGCCGACTAGGTTAAAAAATCTTTTTTATTCAATACATAGATATAAGATAAGAGCCAAACCGATATCTCATATACATATCGGTCGGTCATGTAAGGGGCTCTAAAAGAACAATATGAATAATCAAGGCAGTTCCGTTACCATATGCTTGAACCTATGCATGGATCTCTTATCGATTTATGGTGGTGATGGTCAAACTCAACACTCAACAGACTGAGCGAACAGTGTACTCCCTCCTTTACTTAAATTGTTATCACTATTGACTTTTTTCATAAAGTTTGACCGATCGTCTTATCAAAAACTTTCTTCAAATATGAAAAATTATATGCTATATTTCAAGTTTTTTAGTGATAAAACATATTCAAAAAAAGATATCATATTTCTTGAACTTTATTTGAATAAGACAAATGATCAAACATAACAAAAAAGTCGATGACGACAACAATTTAGTAAGAGAGCAGTACTCATCAACAGCCTAGAGAATTCTTCCACTAGCACTTTGGACGTAGCTGTGAGCTGTGCCAAACTTCCGTTTTCGTCTTGTTCCAGCCGACTGTGCATATACAAATAGGAGGCAACATCATACGCGTCCGGACGGCTGCACCAGAAACGCTCGCTACAGCGCGTTGTTGGTGGATCATGGCGGTGAGCATATCGTCCGCGCTGCTGCTCCTGCTCAACGTGGCGGGCGCGCTGCTGGCAGCCCCGCCGACCTTCGATGGCGGAGTCGACGGGGACGACGTCGACTTCTTCTTCTTCCCGTTCCTGATCCTGTACAAGAGCGGCCGCGTCGAGCGGCTCATGGGTACGGAAACCGTGCCGGCCACCACGGACCCGGCCACCGGTGTCGCCTCCAGGGACGTGGTCGTCGACGCTTCAACCAACCTCGCCGTGCGCCTCTACCTGCCCAACCTCGCCAACATATCGTCGTCGAGCGGCGGCAGCAAGCTGCCGCTGCTGGTGTTCTACCACGGCGGCGGCTTCGTCACGGAATCCGCGTTCTCACCGACGTACCAGCGCTACCTGAACGCGCTCGTGTCCAAGGCCGGCGTGCTCGCCGTGTCCGTGGACTACCGCCTGGCCCCGGAGCACCCGGTCCCGGCAGCCCACGCCGACGCGTGGGCCGCGCTGGGCTGGGCCGTCCGCAACGCGCGGGCCGGTGGGTCGGACCCCTGGCTGGCGCGCCACGCCGACCCGGCCCGCGTCTTCCTCGTCGGGGACAGCGCCGGCGGCAACATCGCGCACAACATGGCCATGCGCGCCGGAAGGGAAGGCCTCGACGCGACCATCAGTGGAATCGCACTGCTGGACCCGTACTTCTGGGGGAAGCGGCCCGTGCCGTCGGAGGCGAGGGACGAGGCGACGCGGCGGCAGAACGAGCGGACGTGGGAGTTCCTGTGCGCGGGGCGGTACGGCGTCGACGACCCGATGATCAACCCAGTGGCCATGGCGCCGGCGGAGTGGCGGCGGCTAGCGAGCCCGCGCGTGCTGGTGACCGTGGCGGAGCTGGACGTACTGAGCGCCAGGGGCCAAGCCTACGTCCGGGCACTCAGGGCCAGCGGGTGGCTCGGCGAGGCCGAGCTGTTCGAGACGCCCGGCGAGCAACACGTTTACTTCCTCATGAAGCCGGACAGCGAGAAGGCAGCCAAGGAGATGGAGGCCGTGGTGGAGTTCATACATGGGGGCCAAGTGAGTCTGAGCACGCCATTGAGAATGGATGCCTGAAACTGTTTGCTTTGAGTCCTATTGATCCGGTGCAGATGAATGCAATTTGGTCATCCAACTGTCAACTCTAGATGATCAAGGACAGAAAAATCGAGCCAAGGATCATTAGACCTTTAGCCCCAGGCCGTCTTCCGCTTTACTTGTGACAATTTGTACTGTAACGAGTCAAAAAGAATTGACTGTAAATTACTCTGATTAACTCAGTCTTAATGTCTCTATAATTTCTTCGTCTAATACAAAAATGATGGCTGGGTTGCTATTCACAATCAAGACACCAACTTGTAATGAAAACTTGGCGAACGCCTCCTGTCCAGTCACACCATCTCGTACAGATTGTGAACATTCATCATTGTGTTATCAAACGATGATGACTGTTCAGAATCAAGACAAGAGCTTGTAAATAAAACTTAGGGGATGCCTCCTGTCCAAACAAACCATATCTCGACACAGTATATAGCCAAAACGTCATATTCAGAATTCCTTGCATACCAATTGGCCTGAACAACTTTTTCTAGCACAGATTAGAACTGGAATATGCATAGGAAATGCAAATATTTTCTACTTCCTATTACAATTTATACTTGGTTTCCACAGAAAAATCTAAAAGGCTATGTTAACCTATTGACATAATAAACAAAAAGGCCCCTCTGGGAAAAAGAGAACTGTCTATTAACGGTGTTGATCTATCACGACATCCAGCAGGAGCACATACACCGAAAAAGTACCATGCTGTACAAAGCATTCGATATGTACAAAATTACTGGCCATAGTGGAACTATTGAACTGCCAACCTCTGAAGATGATCCATGAAGACTTGGAAGCTCACATCATCTGTGAATATGACATCCCCTCCCGGTGGTGGAGGATTATCAGAGTTATGCGTGACTGATGGATTAAGCTTTGCAAGTAAAAATCGAGCCTGTGATTAAAAAAAGAAAAAGAAAAACATACTCTATCAGTTCTCTTGTAGTTGTCCTTATTGGATTTTGTTAGTCTTTGAGATGTAATAACAAACAAGACTACATTGGAAAAGAGAGAACCTGAGAACCATATTGATCGCACACAACCAAACGAGGCACAGGGAAGCGTTCCGTGATTATAGTATCAGCTTCCTCACGTGGAGCTCGTAACAACTGGGCAAATGCCTGAACAATGCTACAAGTTACTTGCTGGTTTGCTAATTCAGTATATGCTACATATAATTACAAGCCTACTACAACTTTATTCGACTGACCTAATAGCCTGATGTTACACATAAAGTCTATGAACCACATAATTTTACAACCTTAGAAATTTCAAATCAATCTGAGCAAAGGTTTTGATTGAGAATATTACCTCATGGCCTTCTTGATCTTGGTAACCAGCCTTTCTCCACTGCGCAATTGTTATCCCATGGAATATGACAATGGTAAAGTAAGAATCCAACAAAAGGATCTTATCAGCAGCAATTGCAGTTGCATCCAACAGAACAGGCTCTGGACCTGACTGAAATGAATATGATATAAGTGAAGGTTGAATCATGACAACTGAATTCGCCACATTCTCCCTGTTCAACATCATACTAAAATAGGCAGTCTCATCTGGACTATTATTAAAAACCTGCATGGGAAATAAATACCAGTAATTCAGCACACCAATAAGTGCAAATTCCAGCTGAGGTGTTGATCAGCAGTGCTCAATGAAGAAGGGAAAGTGATTTACCTGAATAAACTGAGATCGCCTCAAATTAAAAATAAATTGAGGGAAGATTGACATGCGTGGAGATAAACTGAAAGATGATGGTGTTTCTTTCTGATAGTTTCCAAATTTCGAACATAAACTAATCAATGATCTATCAAGCCATTGTATTGGATCAAAATCAGTCTGAAAGAAACACAAAGATTTTGTGTAAAGAGATAATACTCCGAAAATAATCAAACAAAGACATAATCTTCCTGAACAGCCATAATGAACTGGAGTACTGCTATAGGTTCAACCCGAGTGTCTCCTACTTGTGTACAACTCAAGTCATTGTAGGAACCAGACATCATCATTTGGAAACTTTAAACACCTAGCTGCCGTAGATTCATCAGGGTCAGAACAAAGTTGGACAACACGGTTGGACCTACAGCAATTTCCAACAAACTGCAAGCCATAACAAGCTGATAAACACGATGCGTCTAACTTTTTGGAAGGGAGGCACTAGCCTGGGTGCATAGCCAGAAATGAAGCCTTTTGGAGATGGAGTGAATAATTAACAGTCTCCCTATGTGTTGAATAGCTCTGTTGCCTGGCAATCAATGCTACTGTTTGTTTTTAGTGGGCTTTTCTTCATTATGCACTTTGTTGTATGAATAATTATAGGAGGAACATTATAGCTCCCACCGAAGGATTTCCCTCGTTGAAATGAAAAGGAAGTGTCTGATTTACTGGATCAACAGCTTTTCATTTTGGCCTCCGAAGTTTTCAACAAGTCATCACCTGGCATTTGTAGTTTGACCTAACCAGATTGTTTCGTGGTTTAACTCGATTCATGGAGTAAGCCGTTAGGTGTACTGAATTATCACTAGTTTGGCCACCATAATGAGTTCCTAGAAGGAACAACATTAACATAGAGAAACAGAGTGTGCTGATATGATTTGCACAGAAAATGAAAAGCCAGTTGACTTTAGTGGTGTCAACTACTCCACTAATAAAAATGAGTAGTGGGAGACAGTGAAAGCAAGTGATGACATGTTGATGAAAAAAATAAATATTTTTTCAGAAGGAAATTAAGGAGGTAGTAATGGTGGTCTGGTGCATTAAGGAGGTACTTCAGAAGGAAATTTAAACTATGACGAAAAAAGATACTGCAGATATAGTGAATTTTATATGGTTTACAATCTTGTAAAACAGTATGAGAATCATAACTTAGTAATATTAGCTGCTAGACCACCTCCGAATGGTGATCAATGCAGACTTTTACGTCATACTTAGGTGAGAGAATACACGTGCAAAAAGATTCTATTAACACAACTGTAAATTGTAATATACCTGCATTAACTCGTAAAACAAGTATCAGGAATTACCTCAGCTTCCATTTTAATTGAGACCAAGCGCGCCATGACTGCAGCAGCTGCCTCTTGATCAAAGCCAGATATCAGCTCCTAAAAAACATATACTCTAAGTAAGCAACAAATCCTCCAATCAGCTACCAAAAAGATGGCCTAGACATGAGATTTTATGATGGGAACACACTCTCTTATTTCTACTAACCAAACATGGTATGTAATAGGAAAGACAACTAGAGAAAACTTGCCTCCACACAACCAGAACCAGAGACACATGCTCTGGAAAGTGTCGTGACTCGCAATCTCATCTGACCCTCATGATGCTGATAACTGCACATATCTCTCCCAACTCAGTTACGTAAAACTCTAAACTGTATTCGCTGTTTAGCAAAAGTTGATGATGGAAGAAAGATTCCTTACTACGTTAAGAATTGAAAGTAGAACTGATTGTTCGTGGATTGATCAATTGCATCAGGACCATCCTTCTTTGTAATTTCAAATAATAAACAGAATGACGTTTTCCTGTCTAGACCACACATCTTCCAAGCGCTAGTGTTTCCCTGACCTACAACTGTATTTGAGGATAGGGGACTTTTCTGCACACTCAATAGTACACAAGAGTCAGTATGTACATAGTAGCATTATTCTTAAAAGTTGGCAATATGTAACTAAGTACATGCTATACCTTCTCCAGGGAAGTACAAGGTCCAATTATGCCTTGAATTTTGACATCCTTTGAGCAATTAATCTCAAATATACCGCTGCATAAATAATACAAATAAAACACTGCAATAACTGATTTCAAGACATGCTATTTGCTGCTTGGAGAGTTTATTTACTTAAAGGATAAGTTGAGGTCATTGTCACTTGATTGAAAGATGCGTCGAAGTGAGTCTTTAAACACAGAATGGCCAAAACTTTCAGCAAGCACAACTATTCCCCCAGTTCTCTCCACCGCAACCTTCATCTCAGCAACACCAACCTGAGAAATATGAAATAAACAAGTTCAAAACAAGGCAGCATGCACATACAAAATAGTACTGTGATGTACTGATTGCCAGTATTTGTTCATTAATGTTACTTTCAATATGAAATTACAACCTTACGAGATATCTATTCATGAACTATTGCATACCAAATTTCTTCAGGTTCGAACTTGCAGCATCAGCAAGCAAGGAAAGAAAAACATCATCTTCGTTCAACAAGTTAATGTTTGATTCTTTACATAGGTGTTACAGATACATAGAAACAAACCTGGTCAAGCGCACAAGCAAACAGGTCAAGCACATGGCCTTGGTGCACAAGCTGCTTAGACAATTCCTCGTAGAATTTAACAGCTTTGCTATAAAGCGGAGCTGAACCTTTATCAAGGTCTTTGTGTGAACGAATTGGTTCTGATAGCGACTTGGATACAATCTGAAGTTTTAGAAAGAATATTGTCACCGAACAAGAAAGCATATGCATGAAATGCGTAACAGTGATTTTTAAGAAATTTTTTTATTATGCAACTCTCAATGAAGCAATATCCAAGGAAAAATTATGTCACAGATATATTCATCCCGATAATGCACATTCTGGTATATCATTGATTCACAGGCAGAAAGTAATAATATTCAGACAGAAGACCAAGTAATATAAAATTGAACCAGAAAACAGATTGCATTTGCTCTGGAGGTAATATAATTATTACAGACTTTCTCTTAATGTAAATTCTAGCCTTGGAGCCTCTTCGTGCTTGTCTAAGTTGATTATGTACTAAAGATCGTGTATAGACTCAATTTAATCGAGTTTGTAATCTGCATGTGCTAGCTTAACATGAGAAGTGCACAAGGTACAAATGATGTTAAGCCTCGAATCCAACAGGTTTCTGAGCAAGTCTCATTCAACTGGACTAGCCATCCAGCCACTACTGATCTGACTAGGATAGAAGATTACAAATATTTTCATATAGTGAAGAAATATGGAAATGTCTGATAAAAGAAGTAATTCACAAACCCACCAATACTATATACTATACCTTTATAGTAACAAAACTACCAAGTATAGTAGTTAATTCACAGACCCACCAATACTTTAGGTTATTGTTAAAGAAAACCACCACTTTCTGATTCATACCTTATTTTATACTGATAGTCCCATGTCATCTATAAAGATCAAAATTAGAGACCGTATGCACCTACCAATTGACATGTGGGACCATCTGACCATGGGTATTTGATACTGTATAAAGTAATAAATGGTGGCTTTGTGAAACAATACCCCCAAAGTATTGGTGGTTTGTGAAACAGACACAATACTTCAGTTTTGTGACTAGGACCTATGTATTGGTGGGTTTGTGAAGTTAACTCCTGAGGGAGTAGGGCCATATTTTGTAATTGCAGGACAATGGAACAAATACAGGTCGTAGCTCACAAGAATATCTTAACTGTTTATATGAAATAATTGACCAAGTCAACGTTAGTCTACAACATGAGTGTTACTCAACAAAGAATATGGTATTGGCTGAAAACTTTTTATGACTTACAGAACCCGGTCCCTCAGTAGATGGGCCACCGATGAAGGCCATAATTCTAGCACCTGAGCCTGGTACACAAATCCCCAAGAGACTAGCCGCAACACTTAACGCAGCTCCAGTACATCTTGACGCACGTTGATCAGCTGGAGCAGGCCAGGGATCCTTTTGAAGCTCTTCTATAATCTACAGAATAGAGGGAAAGCATCAGTAATTTGTAATGATGGAAGGGAAAATGGTTATATCATGAGAGCGCATTTTATTTGTTTCATACTTCCAATGTACTAAAAGAAAACAATTCATCCAGTTCCCTTGATAGACTTCTTATACTTTTATAATCAAACAGAACTCTTAACTGAATTCAGCACAAACTCGCATTCAGAAGCAGGCAACAGGAACCTAGCAATGCTCTCTGCTGAAAGACCATCCCTTGAGCCTGCGATCACACCGGTTGTGGGTTTTGTTTTCCCTGAAAAGAAGCACAATTGTTCCAGAATTTGATCTTTGGTAACTTCCTTCGTCCCTTTGAATACATATGACTTTGGCAACAAGCCAAAACCTAGCTCATGCACCTATATGGATCAAAGTGAAACTACATTACTTGTCGATCAGTAGATTTCAGCAATTAAAGTTTATCAGTATATTCAGCAATAAAGCATCAATGATAGAGATGATTATTACCTGCACATATGACCCGAAAGTAATAAATCCAACAAGGGATTTATCTGGCAATAGTTCAATTGCTTGTGCTAGAGCAGATTTCAAATAGCCGATTTCCTCCTCAATCATACATGTATCAACAACAAAGAGAAAGACTGGAGGAGGAACTCGGCCTGTTTCAGCAGTGGAAAGGTACTCGACAGTGGTATATTGAGAAAATAGTTCTGCAGGGAGGTTGCTTTCTGAAATAGAGGAGTAATGTTGGGGGAAAAAATTGCGCTGAAAGCAGAATGGACATATCCAAATCTTTGCAACGAAATCAACAATGGAGAAAGGATTGATAGTCGAACGGCAAATGCGACAACGGAGGGGCCCATAAGGGAGAACAGGAATGGAAGGATTTGGCTTTAGAGGAGTATAAACAGCAGAGACAGGGATCACACAGTTTGTAGCATCCTGCTTTGTGCCAGGTATAACATTCCAAGTCATTCTTATTCCATCTTTAGCCTCAAGCTCCAGAAACTCAGACATTTTCTGAAATCGTCGCTACAATGATTAATGATAGTTTCTTCAATATAACCACTCACCTCTATAACAATTTCACGGTGAATTAAATTTGTCAAAACCAACTACAACACAGAGAGAGAGAACAAAACAATACCCAACAAAGATAGAAACAAATCAAACATATCTAGTGTCCAGACTGATGAGTTACCGAGCCAGTAACTATTGTGAATTTTCAAACTGCCGCAACATCATTTTCAATTCAAGGGTTGGTAAATAAAGTGGCTCTAAAACGGCTTTATCTCTAACTATTCTTAAACAAAGAGAATCCTTTAACAATATTATGGAACACCTAAGCACCGCTCTAGGTGGTGGGTCACCGCTCGCCTAGCGCCTAATTTTTCCAGGGTATTTGGCTCATCAGATAAGCTCATCCTAAATGAAATGGTACATAAAGAGTTCTACACTAAAATTTGGTGGGATAACACCATCACTAATCATATGCTGGTGAGGAATGAGGTGGTGGTGAATCAACTGATTCCATTTCTTAAAAAACAAGGTAATTAGGAAGGAGATGGTGATTTATAACCTGAGTCCTAGACTAAACACCGCATTAGTCTTTTAGACACCCTCTTACAGTTTGATTGCTAGTAACAGTATTCATAGCAGGCAAGTAGAAGCATCTACTTAGGCAATTCATCACCTGCTGCAACATATCATAGTTATAGGCGGTTCATGCTGAAGTCGTATGGAAATTGAACCCCAAATTTCTCGGACAACTTAACTGCAAAAACTAGTACACAAGAACGCAGCAAGATGGATGTACTGAAGCATTGGTGATTACATTCAAATATTCTAGACTCCGTTTCTGACAGCAATTTCCCCGCAGATCGAAATTCGCTCTCAGATAAACCGCCCAAGCAAGCCTTAGGGCTTACTTACCAGCAGAATACGAAATCAACCAAAGCTAGGATCGATCTCCACAACAAAGGGAGAAGGAGGCGACGAGAATTTGGTCGAAGCAGGAGGCGTACTTTACCTCGGTAGAAGGAGGGATTGAGGCGCGCAAGCTCAACGGAGAGGGTTCGGTGGCGGTGTGAGGGTGCGAAGCTGGGAGGAAGCGAGCGACCAGCGTCGATCGGCGGCAGCAGCCTCGCCGTCGGCGGGAGAAGAGAGGAGGATGGTGTAAGCAAGAGACTGATGCGGGTTTGCCCGAGGCTGCCCCGAGGCCCCCACCGCCTCGCCGCCAGGAGACAGGAAAGAGCCGAGGAGAAGGCAACGATGGACTTGATGAATTTTCACCCCCTCAAACCAGCCCAGCACTGTAGGTCTGCAGCCAGTTACTACCAATTGCGAATTGCGACTTGACCAGATTGAAATTTTCAGAAATATTTTTCCTTTATTTTTTAAATCTCTTTTACTTCCACAAACAATATACCCTAGTGAAGTTTATCTTTTTTATTTCTACTATCTGCGAATTGCGACTTGACTAGATGCAAAATTTCGGAAAGATTTTTCTTTATTTGCTTAGAAAAAAATCCCAGTTTTATGACATAAACAGAATCTTGGCTCAATTTACAACAGCAATATACCCCTAGTGGAGTTTATCTATCTTATTTCTCAATGAACAGGTTGAATTTGAAGATTAAAATTTATACAATGATAATAGATGACATAATAATATATTTTAAAACAATTATAATGAATATATTTAATATTATTTAAATGTATATATTGTTAATTACTGAAAAAATGTTAGATATTTTTTAGAGCATTGTTTGTTGTGTCAAGTATCATCATGCAAAAATTTAGCTTCGAATTCAATGAGCGTTAGCGCGTGATACACACAACTTTTGAGACTGCAATCGTACACATTGATATAGTATAACTTTTCCCTTAGAAGAGTATACTGTTAGCATAGAGGTTGATGTAGTATAGCTTTCCCCATAGAAGAGTATTCTAAGATTTATCAAATCCTAACATTAAGCACAATTACATATGAAACTGAACACGAGAGAATTAAGTGATGTGTTGTTGTGCCGATCGGCGCAAGGGCTGTGCCGATCGACACAAAGAACAAAACAATGAAAAGAACCAAAGCCAATAACCAAGCTAACGAGTATTAGCCAGGTATGAATGAAGCACACACGAGTAGCACAAGTTGTAGTTGATAGCAAAAGTCAATCCAATCTATAATCCAACGAAGCACATCAATCTATCATCCACTCTAATCTTGCACCTATTCACCTAAGCTGTTTGTTGCGACCCTGTCATGACAACGACTAATAATTCAAAGTTAGAAGCGCTACGTTGAACATCTATTGAAGGATAATTCGCCGAGTGTCATATTTCGCCTAAAATGACACAAAAACACGAAAAGACACTAAAGTAGAAAAACGTCATGATTAGTGGCAATAATCAATACAATATGGTAAATTATTATCAATATATTAAGAGAATTTGAGACTAAAATGTAATCATAATGAGTGCCAACAATGAGAAACCAAAAAGAAAAATCATGGTAAGAGGTAAACTGCACTAAGATGGATAACTTGGGGTGGTAAATTGAGTCAACATTTTATTTAGACTGTAAAATGGATCAATTAAATTTTTTGAGAGACTAGTTTTTCCTGATTTTTATGAATTTTGTAATGTATGGTATTTCAAAAAATCTTTTATTTGTGGCTCATAGCATCGGAGAAAATTTATTTTGGCAAATACTTAGTTTGTTAGTCTCCACCTAGTTTTGCGACCAATACTAACAAGTACTGCCTATTTTTAAGTAGTTGTTGTTTTTATTAATTAAATTATAGTTAATCATTTACTTACTCAAAGTATTAAAATTATAAGTTATGCCATAACATATTCATAGAATAAAACAAAACATAACGAATGTATATCATATTTTTAAAAAATCTTTTTATTGTGGCAAATGGTCTGAAAACTTCAACAATAACAATAATTTAAGAATACAGTGAGCATTAATTAAATTTGGTTAGTAATTTATAATTTTATAGAATTTTATTCTATTTTTCAGATAATTTTGGGTTGTATGAATTTATTTATTTATTATTTATCTTACTTGCCTTACTGGGGCATGCCGGTAGTTAGAAAAATTAAATTCCTCACTTTTGAGTTAGTAATTTCCATAAATGAAAAGAAATATGAAAAAAGTTGCAAGAATAACTCTTTAATTGTGATGAAAAGACTCGGTACAGCATGTCATGGAAGTAACTCTTTTTTTCTTCTTTTGTCCTCCGTTACTAGAGAGTTTATGTTTATGCATGGTCTCGCCGCCTCAGCTAATGTGGAGGAATAATCTTTTTAATCTGTTTAATTTTTGAAACACAAATGAAGAAACTGTTGGAACAACGAAAATGTACTACTAGAACAATCAAAATATACAATATGGGACAATCATATCTTAAACTTATCATTATCATGCACTACGGGAACATTCATATCTTGAACTAGTCTCTTTTTCAATAGTGTATTTAAATCGTTCTGATAGTGAAATATTATTGTTCCAGCAATTCAATTTGAATGTTTCAAAATTTTAACATATTTTGAAACAAAATTCTGACGATGGATAAACAGCCACTCTCGTTATTTTTGCGGGAGGTAATGAAAAGAATTTAGAGATTTAGTTCTTAGTTTTATGTTTATTATTTGTGAATTTTCTACTGGGAGTCTGGGACCAAGGCAACAAGGTAGTTTTAAAATGTCCATATCAACAGTAACCATCTTCCTCTTTTGTTTGTTAAACATACGTGAAAATAATGTGATACGTATCTACACTTGTAAACTTGTCCCCACCCCACTTTAACTTTTGCTCGATTCTCCCTCCCAAGGACGGAAAGAGTGGGGTGGAGACGTTCGAATCGTCTTATGGCGACCAGGCCAAAACACGTGCACACACACAAGCCCTACAATGAACTGAGAGCTGTGGCCACCAGCCCAACATTGTCACCATCGGCAACCCCATAATTACACATCTGCTGATCTGCATGGATCCCTCTCCCAAACCAGCTCCGAGCCTCCGACCACTGCCTCTCCGGTTCACCCAACCGCTTTCCCCTGTTCCCCACCAGCACCGTACCAGGCCACCACCGACGAAGACATCATCGTCCTCCACGGCTAGCCACGCGCATCGACATGTCCCACCGCCTCGGCCGCGTCTTCAGCGACATCAGCCGTGGCAACCACCGCAAAGCAACGGGCGACCACGGTCTCCACCACCAGAGCACGAGCAACAATGAAAACAGCAGCAACGTTGCCGGTGGCAAGGCCAAGCTGAGGCTCTCGGTTCTCTTCCCCGGCGTCAGCGCGTGGAGAAGAAGCGATGGCACCCGCGGCGACACCGGCGGAGGGAAGAACAAGAAGCAGCAGCAAACCGAGGAAACCGGCGGCAAGCGCCGAGGCCTGGACATAGGCCAGGTCGTGAGCAAGTACTTGTCAATGGTGGAGCAGCTTTTCAGTTCCTCCTCCGGTGGCCGCCGGAAGAAGACGGGCAGGTCGTCGGAACTGCGACGGAGGTCGCACACATTCACCTCCAGCCGCGGCGGCTCCGGCAACGCGCCACCGTCGTCCAAGAGGCACAAGGGAGGTTGTCGTCGGCGCCCGCGTCGCTGAGAGGGTCCCCGGCGAACAGCGGGCACCTCTCCGTCGCGGAATCGGTGAAGATGTCGACGTCGTCGGAGCTGAACACAATGGAGGAGCTGCAGAGCGCTGTCCAGGCCGCCATCACGCACTGCAAGAACTCCCTCACCAAGCAGGCGGCCGCCGGCGACGGCAGGTGTAAATGCTGAGGCGGTGGTGGTGCCGCGCCGGTCTTTGCGTGCGTGATACTTCGCATTTGCAGTACGGACGTCACGAGCAAACGTGCGTGAATCACTGTACGGCACGGTACGTGGCTCCGGTTTGGCCGTGAGAAGGTTAATGACTTAATGGTTCGGCTTGTGTTTGTCACTATGTATAAAGCGCCAAAAGAGATAAAAATGGGATCAATTTGTATGCATATATATGTTGTTGTAATTGTAACATCTGCTACATGTAACACCTTTTCGAAAAGACTGTATTTTATTATATTTGAGATGTGCGTACATGTATATGAATCCCATAATAGTACTATGTGTTCGTTCTTTTTTTGCAAATAGTATACAAGCTGGCTGGCGTCCGCCTTTGAATAAAATAGGAAAAAGTTTATTTTACTCCCGAACAATTCACTATATCCAAATTGTACCCGTACAAAATCTAGGCTCACTTTACTCCCTCAAACAATTTAAGTTGGCTCAGTTTACTCCCTTATGTAATTTCTCTTTTTTGTTTCTCTTCGTGCGATTTAAATTTGAAGCTCAACTTTTGCATGATGATAGATATGACTATTTTCTATATAAAAGAAAATATTTTATATGTTTTCTTAAATATTTTGTATACAATTCTAAGATGATATTTGACGCTATTAAACTATAAAAAACTATGTTTGAAATACATATTATACTTTTTTTAACATAAGGTTCAATGAAAACTATCGTTGTGCAAAATTTGAGCACTAAACTCAACTCGTACAAAGAGAAATGATAAAGAGAAATTACATAAGCGAGTAGATTGTACCAACTTAAATTGTTTGAGGGAGTAAATTGAGTCAAGATTTTGTTCATGGTGTAATTTGAATAAAATGGATTGTTCGGGAAGTAAAATGGAATTTTTCCAATAAAATATGAATTTTCATTGACAGTAGATTTGTAAGGAAAGTTAAGCATTAAATAGGGCCTACATTAATTTTTAAATAGTATACAGCTAAGTTGAAAAATGGTGAAAACGACACTGAAAAATGTTAATTACGACCAATTAAGACCAGTTTGCTTGGAACTGCGCGAGGTAGTACGATCAGTCCAGTACTGACCCCTTTTTGACAAAAACGTTGAGATAATGTCGTGTGTTTTAGGTACGAGTGGTTTGTCGTAATCATCACCACAATTGTCTAAAAAACAACTTCCACCTGCAGTCGTACAGAGGTATCCTTCCGTTTCAGTGGTGACAGTGAGCGACGGTTGGCTAGCAGCTTCCGCCATTAAACTGTGATGATAATGCGTTATCGATGATCAAACTGTTGGGAAAACCGGCACTAATCATTACCAATAATCTCTCATCTTGTGCTGAATATTGAGGTAAACATTTACCAACAGACCTGTAGCGGAATACACAATCACAATGCACAATTGACACAATGATTTACGTGAAAAACCTCCTCTAAATGAGAGGAGTAAAAACCACGGGGCAACCAGCGCACTCCAACCTTCTCCACTATAAAACAATAATGGATAGAATGAGTCCTCTCTAGAACCTCTACAGGCACACCACAGCAGCAACTACACCAACAAGGTAGCTACAACCTTGATACAACAACAATAGCAACACACCCAAATGAAATACAACAAGAGTTAGCACTTTCAGCTATTACTGAGATGATTGCATTCTGTCCTCTTTGGAGTTTAGTTCATACCGAGCAAACCACAGATCCAATGACCACGAATTTTGGTAGGCAAACAGTTCCACGAGTCCTCTATGTGCTGACCAAAATTCAGCTCAATCCGACACCGTTTCACTGCCCAAACAATTCATCTACCAAAACTGCTCGCTGCTGAATCTGCTGCTAACAGAACTGACAAACTCCCTCTCAAATACGATGCTCCACTAATCCAATCCTCAAACCAACTGACTGAAACAGAGAACTCTAAGTGTAGAACGAGCTCACCAAGTTTGGGGCCAATCCAACCACGTTTGAGCCTCCGATCAGCTGCAAGGCGATGGCTGCACAGGATGCACGAATCTGGACAGCAAGCCTTCTCTTCTTCCTCTCTTGCTTCACTTCGTGTTCTATTGTTGTTTGCTGCTCTCTCTCTCTCCTTCCCTTGCCTCATCCACAACCTGAACAAGGTATATGAGGGCTAGGTCTTTGCTTCTTCAAGCATCCTCCACCGTTCATTAAGGTGGCAATCAACGGTTCACACGCGTTGGACCGTTTTGGACTTTGGGCTGAATATTTCTTCATGTGGAGGGAATTTAGCCCAACACAAACCTGCATAATCCCTACTCGCAGGGAAATCAAAACTGCAGAAGCCCAAGAATCGATCCCTGGTTCCAAAAGAAAAATTCTCACCTCTCCCTATACCTAAAGCACAGGTAAAGACTGGTATCACACAGCTCACACATAGTACTGGGCGTTCGAGTTACCCGAAAAATTTGGGTCGGCTTTTTCGGGTACTTAGAATTTCGGGTTTTGAAAAGCGATACCCAAAATTAGCTAAGAAAATCAAATACACGACATCCGGGATATCCGAAAATTCGGGTTCGAGTTACCCTAATAACCCGATCAGAGCACAATATGCACCGGAGGTGTGTGTGTTGTTGCTGCCTTCTTTCAATGGTCTTGCCGACGAGGTGCTCAATAGCTCCTGATTGTTGTGCCTTGTTCGTCTTATCTAATCGGTGATTTGGCACTTCGGATCGCCGATCGGTTGTTGGCTGCTAGCGCTTGGATGGGCTTCGTGTGCATCGAACAGATCTGGCATGGACTCAGTATTGGGTGTGCGGCACTAAAGCATTGGTGCCAACAAATGCAGCGTAGGAGATAACAAGGTTGATGTATGCGTATGACTATACGGGACTACTCGGTAGTGGCGGTTAGGGTATGTTTGTTTTGTACGTGACTTCTTGCCTCTCTCTTGTGGGCTTCGGGAGTGTGGCCTGTTGGTTTCAGGTTTTGACCTTGGCCTCAAATCAATGAAAGTCGGAGAGGGTGCAATATTTCGGGTTTGTCGGCTATTTCGGGTACCGGGAGCATAAACCCGATTACCCAATATATATTCGGGTTTCTAGATTTCTAACCCGAAAATACATTTTGGGGATCGGGTTTCGGTCTTCTCGGGTTCGGGGTTGGGTTTCTCGGGTTCGGTCTTTAGGTTTCGGGTTTTGTGCCAGTGCTAACATATAGCTAAGTCTCTATGTGTTGGTAGGCCCGTTCATACTCACACCATTATCTTCTACTAAAAGTGTGAACCGTCTAGAATTGTATGAAATAAAATATTCAATTATATCTTCACCATTAAGGATCCGGAGTTGGTTCTTAGGATTCAATTGAGATTTTTTTTCACAACAAATTTGTCCAAGTGCACCCTTTTGAGATTGATCAGCTATTTCTAGTCACTGTTTTTTTTTACACTTTTCAAAACCAGAATCATACTCTCTATTTCTAGAAGACAAAGCTAATTATTTGATTGGAATTCGCCCGATCGACATTGACGGACAAATACCTTATTAGCCTTAGAGGTGAGGCTCTTAACACGTAAGATAGAAAATAAAAGGATTAAAGGAAGATTCTCGATGGAATACGTATCGCTTGAAGCCGAGTCGCTTGCGTGTGATAGCCTGAGGGCGCAAAGCTATCCGGACTCCAAACGTCCGGCTCTTTTCACTGCCCGTTGTTGATTTGGACGAATAGAGACGGAACGACGCGTTGGGAGTTGGTTTCCGATGGAAACACATCAATCAGGTATGGGCACTCACGGTTCTTTTGAATATTGGGCTTGATTTGTTTAATGGGCTTATCTCTATACTTAAGGTTAAAAATTGGAGCCCCTAACATTTTGGAGGGCCTATGCGGTGGCCAGCGTGCACATGTCAATCGACGACTCGACAATTGGAGAGAGGGTTTGAGAGTTTTCTTGATCTACGTGTGAGAAGATCTTATTCTTAAGAAATGCTTCGAGCCATATTGTAGGTTGAGTTTTTTAACAACTAAGAAGACGACCAAATTGTATAATCAAGAGTAAAACAATTACCTATCAAATATGAGATGATTACCGGTAAAAAATGCATTATACTCCCCGTAGTATGATATAAGCATAAACAACATATTGAAAAGTTATTTTATAGGACATAATGAAAGTTGCCTTGGGGGTGGGGGTAGGGGGGGGATGAACAGGCAATGTAAAATAATTCCTGAAAAAGATAACACTAGCACCTAGTTAAAATTGTCGGGATGGAACATCCGTCGGGTGATGGAACTTCCGTCACGGGAAGAGGGAGAAAACCGAGAGAAACTAGATCGAGAGTCATTCTTACAAAATTGCTTGGATAGAAACCTCCCTTGACCTCTTAGGAGTGTTGTACCTACAAGAATTTAATAGGCACGCAACTGTTGGCACTTTGTAAGTGCTCGCTTTGTATATGAATATCACCCTAATATAGGTCATCTACCTATGATATTAGCTATATATTTTTATATGCACTGTTCTGGAGGTTTATTATAGAAATAGGTTAACTTGGCATAAATGAAGGCATTATGGAGGGTATGGGTCGAAGACAGAAGAAATGCGAGGAGAAAACCCAATGTGCTTGATTGACACAACCATGTGTCGATCTCGTCACATTGACACATCAGCCCAATAGGGGCAGCCCATGGTCCATTCCACAATCATAGAAGGTTATTTGCATGAGATAGTTGAAGATATTTGTGCTGGAGGAGATTAAGGAAACTTCAAGACCCAAACGTGTAATGCAAAACATTATCTCGACGACCATGATAGAGGAGGCCCACAAGCACAATATGTAAAGGACTAAGAAAAAGAACAAGCAACAAAAACAAAGAGAGACATCGAGACTTTTCACCGAAGTTCGAAGCCCACACAAAGAAGTTCCTATGTCTCCGTTGAGGAGCTCACAAAGAGTCAAATCTTTCTAAACCCTAATCCTCTCCAAGTGATCACAAAGATCAAACTTAGTTTTCTTCTTCTTCTTGATTCCTTTCCTTCCGGAGGCGAATCACAAGCTTCACAAACTTCCTAAGGCTCACCATAAACTTGGGAGCTCTAAGTTTGACACCTAGCCATTCTAGGAGAACGAATCTCCACGAGTAATGAGTGAAATCAAGATTGCTTACAAAGGGATATGCTCAAGGTTGGATTGATGCTCTCAAGCTTGGATTTGAGGTTGGGGCTCTCATAAATGGTCTTGGATCTCAATATGAGTGGGGAGAGGTGAGAGCTAGAGTTTGAGGAAGATGAGAGAGTTCCGAAAGCACCAGCACCCTCTCTCACAGGATGGCATAGGGTATATATAGGAGACGGTCCAAAAAGAGTCGTTGCTAGGGTTAGGTGGGAAATGACGGAACTTCTATCAAGGATAGAACTTCCGTCACCCCCTCGAATTAGGGTTTAGCAATGTCGGGTTGGAAGTTCTGTCCGGGACGGAACTTTCACTAGAAATCCCCTAGAATCGACGGAACTTCCGTCGGTCCACGGAACTTCTATCGAGATCCGGCTGCAACTATCGCGGTAAACGTCGTACCGGCTCCAAAATCTATAATTCTCTTACCGTCCACGAGGTCAAGCTCCCGTTCAAGACAACATTAGCACACATAGCGTCCTCGCTGGACTTCACCATTCATGCGTTTGGCATCCATGAGGATGCTTGCAACATACTCGAGGGCTACTTCGACATGGACCTACCACTGGCCACTAAGTTTGGACCTGAAAGTCGGGACACACTGTATGGATGAGTGAAGCACACGCTTGAAGGTGCAATGGAAAGTGCAGCGAGAGGCTATCGTGGAGTGTTTGTGCGACCACAAGAATGTATGGGTGCACGATGTCAACCGTGAGGCTCTCGACAAAAAGTCCAAGAAGGTTCTTGCAGCAGAATTCTATTCTCGGGAGTAGGCTCAGGCGTTCGGTTTTACCCGAACTTTCGGTTCGGTTAGTTCGGTTTCTTAAAAGTTCAGTTTTCTAAAATCAATAGCCGAACTAGTGATAGTTTTTTAGATACCCGAAAAGTTTGGGTACCTAAATTTCGGTTCGGTTTTCGGTTATGACCGAACTACCCATACTTTTGAGCAACTCACAATAAAACTCGTAAAAAATATCAATCCATCACTTACCATCACAGATAAACTATTAACTAAGTTATGAAATATCATAGTATAGTGATAATATCTCTAACTTATGACTCAAAAGTTGACTAAAAAAATATAAATAAATTCAAATGGTATAAAAACTTACGGATGAGCTATATGTTTAATAACTTCGGTTATTTGGGTAGTTTGGGTACACGGCACTAAGATCCGAAGTTTAAATTAAAAGTTCGGTTAATTAGAATCCCTACCCAATCTACTACCGATACCCGAAATTTGGGTTATTTCGGTCTCGGTTTTGGGTTTTTCGGTTTCGGTCTTTGAGTATCGGCTTTTATGTCCACCCCTAGTCGGGAGAAAACCACGGTTGTTCTCAAGACCTATGTTGAAGCGAACAGCAAGTTCACCGCCATGGAAAATGAGCAGCTGCTATGACTCCGTTGACTGGCTGCAATTAGAGCCCATAGTCCTTACAGAGGTGATGGACGGGGGAACTAGATCATTCTCTAGTACAATGCCCATTGCCCAAAGACCAGCTCGCCATCCGACTACTTCAGGTCCTGGAGGTAGCCAAATGCGTCAAGGACGAGCCACCACTCACCCCGGATTGTAAGTGAAAGAAATCATACAATGCATTAAATAATATTTTCTTCCTACCTAGCAATTCAAATTTAAAATCATATTCATTGCACTACTGCAGGAACGTCCATAGGAAGACCCGTATTTTGCTACCAGGCATCGTGAACGGCCAGCCTTTTGGTCATCCATCGGTTCGTCATCCTTCACTCCGCAAGCACTCTGGCTTTGATCAGCAAAAAAAGGCAAGGAGCAATGAAGACCTCCAGGAAGGAACACCGCAACACGAAGTCATACAAACACCAGGAAGCAACAATCCTACAACAGCAAACATCACAAGCCATTCCATTTGATTAAAACGGGTGTATGTTGTTATCAATGTCTTCTCGAGTAGATTTAGTTCTCTTAAAAACTCTTATGTCACAATATTGTAACAACCAAACCATATCTTTGTATGCGTGTACATATTTTTTAGTGTCTTGTCCTATTAAGCCACAACTAAAAATTGGCCCGGCAGCCATAAGCGCTCTACCCAAACTGGTGCGGCGGAGTGTGTCCCTTTGCCTAGTGATTTACAATAAGCACTAATTTGAATGCAGGATAGCATTGTCAATGGTTGTTGTTGTCTGTAAGAAGTATAAAACATATGCTATTGTTTATGTACACAATAAATTCTAAAAAGATAATTATTTATAATAATTACTTGAAAATAAGTATAACAAACATTTATTAGTTTTACAAAATATAAGTGCTATTTCTTACATATGTTTATACACTTGATTTAAATTTTTTTGTTCATGTAACAAATTGTACAAGACCATTTACTCAAGCTTCATTTCTCATGTTTCCCGTTCTTTGAGTAAAAGTTACATTTTACATCAAGTACTCCAATGTATGATTAGCGGATTTTAACATTTGTAGCCCCTCCTAATTATTTCATGAATGCATTTGCACATACTTTTAAAATAAGAGAAACATATATTGTTTGTTTTACATGCTCGTCACACTCCTACTTTTGTAGTTACTTTTTTTCTAAAACATTTTCATAGTGAATTTAGGAATGGTTGCCATGTTGAAAGATTTCAACCTCCTGCCCTACATGTTTTGCATAAATATCTGTTTCAATCACAAATATCAAACTTTTAAGGCTACGTCCAGAGCGCAAATGAAACACGTCCTTCCAATGCAGAATTTCATTGTCGATGTTTCCTATACGTGTTATATCATTTTATCCTTGCACAATGATTGGTTGTATTTCCATATCAAATGGAATAGCTATCTAGAATGAGACCTTCATAGCATTGGAAATGGTGTATACCCAGTTTCATGACATTCAACATCATCAGAGATGCCTGCATGGCAGCTTATTTATTGAAAATGAGACTTCCGTTGGAGTAGCATATATGTACTGGTAGTACTTTGTAATTTGTGATTGTGGGAGAAGAACAGATGTTTTGTGGCATAGTGTATATGTAAATCTTGCTTGATTCCCTCTCAAATATATCAACACTAAATCCTGCTCTAATTGTTCATTGAAAACCGTGTAATATTGCCATTGCCTCCCTCCGTCGTATGAAGTCGTCAACCGTTGCAGCCGTTGGAGACGACGGGCTCTCCTTGAGCGGGACGAGCATAGGCTTCGAACGGTACTGGAGGGCCAGACCACACGGCGGAGCGGCAGCTCTTGCCCGGCCCTGTCCTACCCAGATCTTCTCTCTGCACGCGAACATTTGTTTTTGTCGGGAGGCCAGCACCAAAGCCGCGGCTCGGGCCAGGCAGGGAAAGTAGAAATCTGGACCGGATCGCAGCGAGATGATGCACGCCGAAAGGCGAGATCGACAGCTAATAAACCGCCATATAATTTTGCCGCTGCCCTTCCTTCCCGCTCCATGGTGTGAGAAGAGAGCAGGGCCAGCCACTGGGATGCGAGGAGAGGGAGCGGAGGTCGCGGCCACGCGCTGGCAGCCTGCTGGCTCTGGCACGGCAGAGCAGAGAGAGATCAACGCCACCGCGCGTGCAGGCGCAGAATTCTTCGTCTCCGAATCTTTGGAAAAGAGCGCGTCATTGACTTGCTCGCTGGCTTCGGCGTCGTTGCGACGACTCTCAACAGCAGGGAGATACGCACGGGAAAACGCGAAACTCTCTGCAGCGCCAGCGCGAGCTAAGCTCCGTTCACGAAGGCCTAATGGCACGGGTAATCATACCCAGTCTGTTTCCCGCGAAGGCCTAATGGCCAGGAGCGGAGAGAGATGCAGCATTGGAGCAGAAATTCGATCCCACAACGGTCTGCAGCATTGGAGAGCATAACACAATTCTCGTTGAAACAGGATCAAACTACTAGTTTCAGTACCGCTTCATTGAATCCCAGAACCACCTTTGTACAAGTTTAGACAAAAAAAGAAAGTGCACAAGCACGGAAACAATAAGCACACACCAGGCAGGGAAAAAATAATTAAAATCAGGTGAACTCATTCCGTCCACGAGCAGCAGGACCGGTCCCAAAGAAGAAAAGCGCACAACAAATGTCTCGGATCTTCTGTTAGTGCTTCAGAAAGGAACCGATTAGCGATGAGATTGACGATGAGAGAATGGCTCGAAATGTCTGTTCCTCCAGCCAAGAGAAGTTAGACAATAATGAACAGAACGCGCGGTGAGAGTTCACTGGTTCGTTCACTCCCCCGTGTCTCCAAGATCCTGCAACGTTTAAGCAGAATACTGTCAGCGAAAAAAACAAAACTCGACAAGCTAGGGCGCAGGTGCAGTCTCCGTGCCCGCGTAGGAGGAGCCACATCACGTGGCGAGAGGATCTACTGACGCAAGTCAAACCAATAAAAAAATCCATGACAGCATTATTATTTGCCTACGAGCAGATAAGTATAATTACTACTACCAGTAAGCAGCTAGCTGGCGTGTCAGTGCGTTAATTAACACGTACCACATGAGCGTCGGCGGCGGAGGCTGCGGCTCCTCCCCGGCGACGGCGGCGCCCTTCTGCTTGCTGTGCGACCGCTTGAGCCCGAGCAGCTCCTTCCAGCGCGGGACGCGGCGTGCGGCAGCGGCGGCGTCGGGCCCGCGCAGCAGCTCGTCGCGGAGCGTGACGGGCCCGCGGGCCTCGCGCAGCGGCAGGATGCGGCCCTTGGAGAAGAGCTGGTCCGCGGCCATCATGGGCCGGGCGCCCACCGGCGTGAACTCGAAGTCGGCGTCGCCGGCCGGCCGCGCGTGGCCCGACGACGACGGCGGCGGCGGCTCCAGCGCGAAGTCGCTGGAGAAGGACATCCGCGGCGCCGTCATGGCCGGCGGCGGCGGCTGGTGCTGATGCTCCGGGTTGTACATGTCGTCAACACGCGCGTGCTGCCATCCACCAACACACCAACACCGATCAAAAACTCAAAACCCTCCCCCGACGTGCCCGACGGCGGCCGCCGGCTACTCCACTGGTGCGGCGAGTTGGCTAGTGTCTGGACCGGGTCAAACTGCCGAGGCTCTGTAGTGAACGAGGCTGGCGGACGGGTTTATATATAGGCCAAGGCTGGACGAGGGGTTCACGCCGTGTGTCAATGCCAAATATTTAACCTCTTGTTTGAAACTGCCAAGGTTTCCGCACAATTTAAATTGCATGCATGGCCACGGTGAAACGGACGGCGGTAGCCATCAACTCCGGTTTTACGTTCATTGACCGCAGCCTGGAGCCAATAATTCAGATTTCGGAGATCGACGAAACATTTGGGAGCCAGAAGAAACAAAAAGTGAGGAGACACTGTCAAACTCGATCGATCCTAGTACTCCGTTGACTTTGCTCGTGTCCGCGTCGGTTTGAACCAAATTCCGGCACTAGAATACGCAAGTCAAAATCTCGGGGGAGCCGATTAGAGGGGCTGTGGAGCTTTGACTTTCCTTCATTTGCTATCGAAATATTCGAGTTTGACCTTTTTTGGGCGCTGTAGTTTATTTACAAGCTCGTAGTCAGCCATGCTCGTCTCCAGTCTGGCGCGTAGTACGTGTTATGTGCAGATCATTCGTCCGTGCGCGTGCGTGAGTTACCGCGCCATGCATGGCAAACTGCGGGTAGTGAAGCTTTCTTATCTTTTTGTTTGACCTATAGCTAGCATTGGAGAACATCTCGTGGAACAGACCTTCTTAAGACCAACGGGATGCGATTAGCGAGACATATGCCTCGATGAAGTAGTTCAATTTCCCTTGTTGAAAAAAGTCAGCTCCTGCCGATCCCTGTCAACAGGGAGATGGAAGACGAGCCTCGCGAGGACCACAGCTTCCTGTCGCAAGAACGATTGCCGTGCCGGTGGAACAGCATTCCTAGCGCGCCACGCCGCCGGGTGTCGGCAGCGCACGGCGGCCATATGGATGGATGTTTGTTGTCGCGCGCGCGTGCATATGATGGGATGGGGCGGCCACCACCTGCCGTACGCCCGGCCCGATTGGCTGGGCCTGGCACTGGCACTGCCAGCATTCACCTCTTCTCTATCATTTCCATGGACGGCGCAGACACGCATGGCCAGCACCTGCCGTACGCGCACGCCCGGCCACCGTTTCCATGGACGGCATTCACGCACGTCTGCGCGGTCGAGCCAGCGCTAGTACGCCGTGGCAGCGGGGTCGCTGCGCCCATTTATTTCTGCGCGCGTGTCAGTGCAGAAAACTGCAGCCTGCACGCGGCGCTAGCTGGAAGCCAGGGTTCAGAGCCTTTTTTTTTTTTTTTAAGCCTCTCAGACTAAACATCTGTTCAAGTGTGCACTCACACACTCACTTCACAACACACACAAACACACACCCACGCATACCCTTACAGACCCTACAACTACACAGAGTCTTGAAGATCGCATCCTTCCAAAGATCACCTATTGGTGTATGACGGGGACGTCACCCTCCCATTGTGGCACCATGCGAAGAGAGGCGGACACTGCAAATAATTCGGGAAAAACCCCGGTGAGGACACACGCGCTCGAGCCGGCGCTCGAACCCGCGTCGGCAAGGAACGACTCCGCGCTCTTGCCACCCGCGCTGCGCGCGGTCCTCGGTTCAGAGCCTTTTTGAATAAACACTGCTGCACGGGCTCGGCTCGGGACAGGTGGGCGGCCCCGATGGCGCCGCGCCGTTTGACTGCCGGATAGAAAACTCCGTGCCCGTGTAAATGTCGCGAGAAAATTCCTTCTATACCATCGGAAAATTTTCAACTTCCTTCTATACCATCAAGATTTTAAAAGTTCCCTCTATACCATTGGCTTAAAATTTTCATGCCCTCTATACCACTGGCGTCCGTGCTTAACATTTATCTCTATTCGCTATCTCAGAAAAAATAATTTCTTTACTCTAAAATTTATAAAAATTTGTATATTTATAGAGTAACATGTGGAGAACATTTTTTGTTATTGAAAAATAGTTTGGTTCTATAACATTTTTGAATTTGAAATCGTTGAACATGGTAAAGCGTTAAGGTTCAGAAATACTTTCAGAAGTTAAATTTCGAAGTTTTAAACCTTAACACTTTGTCAGATTCACCCATTTCAAATAAAAAAATGTTATAGAATCGAACCGTTTTCTAACAATACAAAATGTTCTCCACGTGTTACTCTATAAATTTATAAATTTTCATAAATTTTGGAGTGAAGAAAGTATTTTTTTCGAGCTAGCGAATAGGGATAAATGTTACGCATTGATGCCAGTGGTATAGAGGGCATAGAAATTTTAAGCCAATGGTATAGAGGAACTTTTAAAATTTTGATGGTATAGAAGGAAGTTGAAAATTTTCCAATGATATAGAAGGAATTTGCTCAAATGTCGCAGGGCTGCTGAGCTGGCTCGGGCTCTGAATAGGAGCCTTTGGGCGATTTTGGGGCCGGATTAGCACGCCAAGGGTATTGGTGATTGTGATAACAAGGACGCCCTCGATTATTCTGATGGAAAAGGGCCAATAAGTTGATCGGCAGAGGCGTGCAGAGCTGCTAGCTGGTTCATCACATGCTGTACGTCCATGGCTTTCGTGGAAGGAGATCGAATTCGTCGTCCATGGCTTTTGGGGTCAGCACTAGTCACTTCGCGGCAGTGTGGTCTGTTGCTTTTGTAAATGCCAAAAGCTAGCCACTGTACTGCTATAATTACTGCGACTTCGCATTTGAGTTACATACTAGTACAATAGTAGTAAAAACTCTTTCACAATACTGTATGTTGTGCACGAGTTTCATACTCCGCACTCGAATTCCAATAAAAGCCAAGAGGTCTATCTCACGTATTCCGTCCACTGCTGAGCATTGCAATTTATTGGGCCGAAGAACTCATACTAGTATTTCCTTTTGGGCTCTGTAGAAACCTATGGTTAACTTTTGGCCTCTGACTTCATGAGGCTTCACAATCTGACGGCCCATCTTAGTCTTCTATAGGGCAAGCCCAAAGCAAGGCTAGGCTCGATCACCTAATTTGGAACTTCTTTAGACAATGGAAATTTTATTTCGAGGTGTAATAACATTCCGGCTTCTGCACAATGAAGGTATATATAGTCTTTGTTTGTTGCATGATATAAACGCCAGTGAACTGGTACAAATCAGCCTTAAAACAAGTACATTGGTGAAAAGTATATCATCTACTATCTCAAACCCTCTACAATCCTTGACCAATCACTATTATTGCAACCATATTTTTATCCCAGGAAGTCATCTTATCTGCAAGAAAATACTTAGTCACCACTTAAACACCACTTGACTATACATCGGAACTCTCCACTGTGCGGGACTTTTGTTGCACGGGTTATTGTAATACAATAGGCATGCCGAGATGAAACGTCTCCGAGCACGTGATGTTTTAACTAAATCATTTGTCAAAAATTGATTCCTTAATAAACGGAAACCTCATTTGGAACTATTTTGTAATTCATTTTTTGTCTTTGACAAGGGACAATAAAAAAATATTTTAGAACACATACTCCAATCACTTTGGAGGGGGCCATTGCCCCATGCATTTTAATAAGCCTATCGAAACACGCATACTAATTGTGGAAATGACTTTGCAAACATGATTGCTTATGTGGTGAGGAGCTCAGAAACATCAATACGTCGAGTACAATCACATCTACTGTTCAATCGAAGACTAAGAATGACAATTTGTGGATTATGCCTTCCAAATTAGCAAATTAACAAAGATGAAGCTAATTTGGAAGGCAAGTCAATTCAAATATGATAATAACTAAGTAATTATTAATAAACAATATAATTAGAAATCGTTTAAGTACCAATTGATTTCCTAAAAGATCTTCATCCTTCCAAAGTAATCGATAGATAGAAGAGGCTGAACTATGAAGACGAAACAATTGGATGGAGAGAAGGTTCTATGTGTGAAGTGGGCGTATTGGGCTGGGTCTTGCCGTCTTGGTAGCTGTCTCTACAGATTCGGCTACCACTTGCCGGTTACATTTTTTCTTAATTGTAAGACCATTAGATTGAGGTCTACGAATGGTCCACATTCTTTACAATTAGGTCATTCTTAATGGGGGTTTCATCAGTATTAAATGAGCTACCACATCAGCAAAAGAAATGATATGGCGTAGCAATTAATATGAAAGCTGGGTAAATGGGACAACTGTTTCATATGTATGAAACCTCATTGAAACTCCTATTGAGAACATAAAGTTTCATCCCAACAAATTTTGACCAATCTAGATGTAACAATTAGATGTTAATTTAATGCTATAACTTGTCTATGAAATCCTGAAGATGAAACTATGCATTAAGAGTGACTATTTCATCTACCAAATTAAATCTTAAAAATCTGATGTGGCACTCTTGGTAAGGGTGAAATGAAACTATACATCGAGACTGCCCTTACTGAGTTGATATTTTAAACATGGTCATTCTTATCTTTTTCTTAATTTGGACTTGTTCCCGAAATAAGCAATTAGTTGATGGATATCTGGTTGACTCTCTAGATGACCACAACAGTTCCGATGGATCAAATAAAATTTGGAGTCAACCGCACCACCACATAGCGTTCCGATTGACTAGAGCCTTGCTTGAGGTGTTGGGCATTCGGATGGACAAGAAACTCGTGTCAAACTGAAAAATAAGTCATAGCCTATATATTTGGTCAAAACCTGAAATGGTGCTTAAGCGACGGGGAGATCGACGGATAAGTCAGATTCCGAAAAGGAGTCAGAGTCGGATGGTCGCGCTCAAACGGCGAGCGCATCATCCCCTGCCCGGCCCGAAAGGCCAGCCAGGTGGTGGCGGCCAACAACGCCCCAGCTGGAACCGCGGCTGACGCTGACGTCCCTCCTGACCGCAGCATCCACCACACACCCGTGCGCTTGACCGCGTCCTGGGCCTCCCAGCTGTCGGACGAGTGGCGCAGCGGGCACCGGTGATGCCTGCTGACGCCTCGCCGCCGTCGCCCTCGCCGCGGTGACCGCTGTCAAGCTGCGGTTAGCTGCCCCTTTCCATTCCCGTGCTGGAGATATCAGTGTCAACGGAAACAGCCAGAGGATTCCAGCGGTTTCAGGATTTTCGCACGGGGAAACCACGCGCCTGATGCGGTTAGCATGAGTAGCAACGTCGGATGCAGTATCTAGCGGACTTGACCGTATGGAAATGGCCAGGTCGGCACAAGTTGGTAGCACTTTATTAGCAGATAATCTTCCACGAGCAGGAAGAAGCACGTGGATACGTGGTCCATGCCCTAAACATGAAACTATTCACTAACGCTGATACTTGCAGATAGGATCGACTGCTGACGCGAAAACATCCAGGAGATGCCTGTTGTCGACGGGGGCACGCAGAATATCTCCCTCGCCTAATTACTAATTAGAACCGAACGTTTTACCGGTTAGCGACAAAGCTCTACACGTGCATCATCCTTGAGTTCCGCTAATATGATACTGAAATCATCGGTTTTATCCGTTTTCCCTCGCCTAACTTTGGCAGCTGTTGGCATGACAGCAGCAGAGTAAAAAATTGGGAGGTTCTACTGCCAATGCTTCAGTGACCTGAGTCAACAGGGAACTAGACAGATCCAGATAACTTGCAGTTGCAGCGGCAAGTTATTGTGACCAATTCTAACCTTCTCTTTAATGATCTTCCTAGAAATCTTGCTTTTAACTAAAACGAAAATTATCTGCTTGATAGTTTCCCTGCCAACAGATCTTGCCATGTCACGTGGGTCATATTCTCATTTGATACTGATTGCAAATTACTAGGCCTCGATTCGATCCAAACATGTGTTTATCCACATCCCTCGTCAATAAAAAACGTTTAACAGGTCAGTCAGCTCGTGTTCCTTGCGGAGAAGCCGGAGATAATGTACAAACCCCCAAATGCCTGATTAGTACAAACACTACTAGTACAACTCTAGCCATAATTCACAAAACTCTGCTTTGTTCAAATAGCAGAAACAGAGCTTAATAGACTGCCAAAATAAAAGTGAAAAAAGGGTCACTATTGTCATTTCCAATCTACTTCGACGGCTGTGATTTCATCACGCGCGTTTCAATTCCACGAGGTGGAGGTTGGCGGGAACCAGATCTCGCCTTCGTCCAGCCTCATGAGGTCCTGCAGGTCGTCCCAGAGCTGCTCCCCTGTTTCCTCCCTCCCTGCGGCGGCCACTCCTGCTGCGCGCCACGGTCCTCCGCGCTGCCGCTGCACATGGACGGCGACAATGTGTCCGACTTGGCGGCCGCGCTGGCGGCGCCCTGGCTGCCCTCGTCGTGGCCCGGTAGCTCCTGCTGCTGCTCGGGGAAGGGGAAGTTGAGCTTGGCGCGCGGGCCGCGGAACTCGACGGCGGCGCGGTCGTACGCCCTGGCGGCCTCCTCGGCGGTGTCGAACGTGCCGAGCCACTTGCGCACCGCCTTGCGCGGGTCGCGGATCTCCGCCGCCCACTTGCCCCACGGCCGCTGCCGCACGCCGCGGTACTTGTTCTTCTTCTTCCTCCGCCGCCTGTGCCCTCCCGCCGCCGCCGCCGCCGCCGCAGGGACAGCAGCCGCCTTCTCCGCTCCATCGAACGCGATCACGTCCCCGGCACTGGCGTCTCCGGCGAAGAACTCGCAGCCGAGGCACCGCTCCATCCCGCACACGCGGCACGCCTCCCCGCGCGCCACTGCCGCCGGGAACACCTCGGGCGGCGGCGTTGTGTAGCCGGAGACGACGTGGAGCAGGGCGGCGACAATGACTGCGTGCTCCTGCTCGGGGGTGATCGGCCTCCACGGGAAGGGAACTGGTGGCGGAGGCGGCTCGGGGGCCGAAGAGCTCGGCGAGGGGTCGTCGAACTGGCCGTCGAATCGGATCATGTACTCCTGGTTCGCCGCCGCCATGGATTGGGGAAAGAAGGTGCGGTTGGTCATCGGAGTATGTGTTCTGTGTGTTCTCGTCGTCGTCGCTGAGGCTGAGGTCGGGCTTGTCTGGTGCTGCTGATGATGATGCTTGAATTGAGCGGGAACTGGTGGGAGGCGCGGAAGCTTATATACTTTGCTCCCGCGGAGGAGACGCGGCGAGTACGGACAGGAAGCGCTTGGCCCCTGCGGGCTAAACGTTGAAAACGTGCGCGAATTCCGCCTGTTTTGTTTATCCCGGCTTTGGCCTCGGCTGGGTGGGGCCAGGCAGACAGAGTGTGTACACGAGGCAGTGCGAGGGTCTCCCCTCACGTGACCTGACGCCGACATGACGTCACCAGGAATTACGGGATCTCGCTCGGATTGGGACGGAGCACTGCGAGTGGTGGAGGGGCGGGGCAGTTGAAAGGGTCAAATGGGTCAAGGACGGTCCGACGTGGCGCGGAAGTCGGTCGGTCGAGAAGGAATGTGGAGGGGGCCCACCTGGGCGATGGGGTTCCAGAAGGATTTCCTGTACTGGATAACAGAGGGTCCGGGCCAGTGTTCCAAGGACATACCCTGAGATATTTTTTCTCACAAACGAGCTGGTGATCTCCTAACTCTGCTCTTATGAAGTCTGCATAATACGATGCAATTATGTGGTTCATAATTGGTTTTGGCAAACAAATATTTGAAAATAAAATTGCATCCTATTTATTTGAAAAAAGGTACACTTATAACGCCAATTAGGCAAAATTTGTATATACATGGCTTTGCAATCATGTGTTGGAGAAGCATCATGACATAATTCAGCACCGTGGTACCAAAAATATATAACATGTCGTAGAGATAATACTTAGTGGAAATTTGCTGCGGCACACTCTAAAATGATGCTTTCATTGCAAAAACCAAAATTAGGTGGAGCACACTACAAAGTTATGGATATTAGCTACAGCACATTGATGGAGAGCGAAATGATATTTTCAAAAATTTTATCTACTTGCTAAAAATACGTTACAAGTTGAAACTTTGCATAAAAATACATTGTTACATTCTCTATCTATGTGATTTTCCCCAGATTTTGATTCAACAATTCATATAGCTTGACTTACAAAATAAATATTTTTCTCAATAAAAAGGTATTTAAATATCAGATAAAAAATCTGAAAAAGAATTACATAGATAGAGAATGTAACAATGTACTCTTTATACAAAGTTTTAGCTTGTAACATACTTTGAGCATTCAGATAAAAAAATTAAAAAATATCATTTCCCTTTGCTTTAGTGTGTTGTAACTAATATCCACAAGTTTGTTGTACTTTTACGGTGTGTTGTACCTAAAATTATCTTAGAGGGCGAAGCCGGAATTTATGGTCTTTCACTGATTGTGTGACACATGTCACAAAGAAATATATGACACGTGGCAAAATTATTTTTTACTCAAAAAATTGAATAGTGAAAAAGAAAATACCCTTATATGTAATATATTTCTTTTTTCATAAATTGTTCCTGTTGCGAGCCGTTATTTCAGTCACCAATCTTGTAGACACCAAACAATTTCTTGGTCTCGACGTAGGCATAGGCAACCTTTCATGTGAGGCCACCTTTCATAGAGATTGAAAAGAGAATGCATTGAGATGCGGAACGACCAGTAAACTTAGAAAATTGGATGAGTTGAGCATGACAAGTATGTGGGACCGATAAAGTAGAAAAAAAGAGAAGTGAAATTAATTGATGTTAGAAACAATCCTTAGGTGCACCTTGAGCATGACAAGTATGGGACTTGTGAAGCACCTAAATCACGAACGGTCCCTTAGCATAGTGGTTGAGGTGGCTTAGTAGCACCCCCAAGGTCCTGAGTTCGACTTCCAGCGGAGCGAATTTTCACGCTGGGGTAAAAAATCCCCTCGCCTCTTCCCGCACCAAAGCATGTGGTCAAGGCCGCACCTAGGCACCGGAAGCTACGATAACTAATGGTGGTTCCGGTACGGGTTCTCACAAGGTTGCAGGCCCCAATGTAGGGGGGGGTTTCGGGGTTTTCTAGAGCTGTGTGAGAAGGTCTTCTTCTTAGCAGAAAACTCCAGGGGCTATCTTACCCCTCGCGGGTCGAGTTTTTTATGAGGCACCTAAATCCTAAGATCAATTAAACAAGAGAAAATTGCATCACAAGTACAATAACTCGCGTAACTTTGTCACATACATTGTTATTTGTGCAAATTCATCACTAATCATGTTTCATGGGTGCAATCAGGTCAAGAATCCGTCACCTCACGTGGTGCTAACTAGGCTGATAGCATGGACAGGTTGAGTGGCACATGCCTTGTGCCCCTGCTAATTTTATGCAAAGATCCCTAGTAAAAGTGGGCCTCGTGGCCGGAAGGAACGCTCGCCGACAGCCTTTCTTTTGGCCCAAATCTCCACTATGTACATAATAGATCAAATAATGGAACCATCGTGCATAGCCTTATTAACTGTCTAAAAAAAACAGCACTAAATGGGTCTTTCGCAAAGTATCAATACTATTCACATGAACTCAAGGCCTCACATTGCATTGTTGTCGGCCTAGCCAACACCACATGTTCTTTTGATTGTCCGAGTGACATATCGATGACTCGATTGCACCTCAAAAACAAGATTAGTGACACGTTGTACAAATTACAATATATGTGACGAAGATGCACCAACTGCGCAAGTTACGGTACATGTGATGCAATTCACTCGTTAGACAATAAATTATAAGATGTTACAATAAATGTTTATTTAGATGACAACAAAAACAAAATTGTATTTTCTAATTAATACATAATGGAATCTACTTATAATTGTATTTTGCACTTCAAAGTTCAAACTCCTTTCTAGAGGTTATTTTTGTGATTAGCTCTTGCTGGAAGCCTGTGAGCGTGGAGTTTATATTATCATGAGACATGTAAACATGTGAGAGCATGCGCTTTATTTCAGACATGTGAAGATAAGAACATACAGGCCTTTGTCTCATGACAAGGTTATAGTACACAGCAAGGTAAACATTAAAAACATGACCATCTTTTTAAAAATAATTGATATTGATGCTGATCACACAAGCTGGTTAAATTGAGACGTAAAAAGAAGTGACCGCTAGTATAATTATTATGCTGCTAGTATATTGTTTAACCGCCTGCCCCCAGTTAGGCACACAGCCTACATATTCTTTATCCGGTGCCCACCAAAAATGAGAACCATGCTGGTTATAATACCCAAAATAACAATTCGAGTCTGTGGAATCCTGTCATGTATGCGTCCCAGAGACAAAGGTTTTGGAATAACTAACGGGTCGTACGAACCAAGTAACGCCTATTTTGTTTCAAAAAAAAAAAAAGTAACGCCTATTTTTAATTTGCTGCCTGCCGGTACTGCCCCTGCCCGGGTGTTTGTTCGGTGGAAAAGGTTGGTGGCGTGGAAGTGATAGGAATCACCGCAAAGTGATTTCATTTCCTGGCAAGTGCAGTTCCGGCCATCCGGACCATTAAATTTGAGCATGTTGTCTTGGGATACAAGCCTTAGTGGGGACGACCTCTTTGTATCTCTAGCGTATTTGATTTTTTTGCCTTGGTTTGTCAGGTATGCGTGTGAACTTGGACCACTTTTCTCCATGTGCGTCGGACCCCATGGAGAGATGAGCAGTACAGGCGTGGCAGGTTGGGAATTGGAGTAAATGTAGATAGATGAGTACCAGAATTTGCTTTGATTCCGGTCCAATGATTCTGTTCCAACCAAATTCATTACGTTCCAACTAACAAAATGATTCTGCCGTGATGCAGAATGAACTTGCAAAGATAAAGAATGAACTTGCAAAGATAAAGATAAGTTGGACAATCAAACTTATACTTTATTTCCTTTTTTATATAGCAATAATATTATGAATAAGATATATCAACCAGTGTACATCCCATATACACTATAGCTGAACTAGCAAAACCGGGCTCACAGAATCTAAACAAAATCAAGCATATGAGGATTATGTTTCTTTTCACTTTTTAGTTGACAAAAAATATGCGTACACAATCGGTACAGCAAGAAATTCCAAAAGTCAGTCACTTTATATCCCGTGCATTGCACCTTATTTTAACTAGTAGCAAATACATAATCAATCATTACGAAAATATTCAGAGAAATTACTTCTCATTTAAGTGCACTTAATCCCTGTAAAAGTATTTTTTGGTTGCACATTTACACAATGTACTCGAATTACAATGTAATGTACTACTCACAAATGTAAGAACAAACAATGTAATACAATTTTCTCAAACTCATAAACGTACTACCGTTGTACCAACCTTTATGTTTCAAACACGAATCAGTAAATAAAATCAATTAGAACATGAAATTCACTTGAGCTTTTCATGTACCATTATTTTGTTGTTTATTTCTATTTCTAAACTCATTGCCAAGTGGATTCGGTACATGAAATCCACCAAAAAAATCTTGGAAACAATAAATTAAAGAAAATTGTCTCTTACGTTTCAGAGAACATGAGCACATACAGAAACTAGTAACTCTAAAATCTAACCATGAATCAAAGTACCAACACAGTTTTTGCAGCTCTAGCAAATTTCAAAGACTTATCAGAGACTTATCATTTTCAAAAGGTCTGGATCACCACAACTCCATATCTACCGGACTTCCCAATCTAACAACAGAATATCTGCTTTCATTTTTTTATGGAATCAGAAATATACAAAGGGAATCCTAAAATTCTGTTGCTGTACATGTCATCTACAACTTAGACATGTACCACTCAAGTAACAAAGAAAAATATCCAAATGTAACAAATCCAGTAATTGATTTTCCCAATACTTGAAAATTTTGTACATCCGTTTCAAAAAATAGAGCAAAGGAGCTGCAATGCCACATGTACCTCTAAGGAACACGTTGTGTCCACAGGTACCTGTATATTGTTTTAAGTTTATCTAGGCAAAAGGCAAACTAAGCTAGAAGTGATCATCCATGCATATTTCATATATTCACATGCTACAATATCGATTAAGAAACTAAAACAAAAAATTCAAAACATGAGTAAGAAAGATAATGTGCTGCAACCATGATTATAGGAACCCACCATTACGAATAAAAAGACTTGAGATAAAGAGAAAGAACAGGACCTGCTAGTGCGCAACAGTTGTGATGTAGAGTTAATTTGCTGAAAATTTTGAGAACAAGAACAAACACTGCAATCGGTACATGAATAACTTTTTGTAAAATAATTACACTCTTTTAGTTCTATTTTTATTACCAAATTTCGCAAAACAAAAGAAAACAAGAATAGTACAGAAGAGCTCTAGTACACTGTACACCCCAAAAGTAAAGCTCAGGTGCAACCAAGAGCAACGAGCCTGTAGACACAATATCGAATTGATCAAAACTGAATCTGACTTGCAACACCACTAGTGCCTATCTTTGCATAGGCATTAGAATTAACTATTAACTTAATGTTTAATTAGTACATGAACATCCCACCAACAAATGTCACCAAATTGACATCTTGCACAAAAAATTCACAAGAAAAAATTACTAATCCCAAAAATCTGATGAAATCAAAGAAAAGAAAAGCACAAAACATGACGATTCAAGTAAAAAAACGGACACCTAAACATTTGGAACCTACTCTATAAAAAATATTTGCACCAAAAAATTGTGAGGAAACAAAGGTGCACATTTGAAGATCGAGCAGAGCAAGCGGAGTTCCTCAAATAAACCATTGAAAAAAAAATCCGAGCAGCTATAGGAAGGAGGAGCTGCAGAGAAAACACTGCTACCGATGCCCTTTGGACTGTAAAGTGAGCGGGAGCATCGAGACCAAGACCTGCACGGTTGCTGTATCTGGTTGGTCACCGGCTCAGCACCTTGCCCCCGTCGTGGTAGCTGGAAGCCGATCCCGCCGTGCAACGCCTGGATCTCGCCGCCTGTTTGAAGAAGCTCGTCAGGACGTCGTGCGAACAACGGCACACCGGACAAGCCACCGGCCAGATCCGACGACAGTAAAGCCTGATGTGGTCGTCATCGATCCAGAACGGGGCTCCGACCTCGAGCGCGCCGTTGCCGCGGTACTAGGCAAGATTCGGCGACAAGGGGCCATATCCAAACAATGGAGGGTGGGATCCGGCAAGGAGTACCGCCGGTGAGGTGCTTCCACCACGAGAACCTCTCCGGCGATGCAGGCGCACTGTGGATGCCGGAATCCTAGCCCCAATGGTGAAGAACTTCGAGATCTAACCAGAGGAGTCACGAACCAGTATGGAGAAGTTATCTCTGGCGGCTGACGGTTCGTCCGTACCTCCGCCGCACCAGAAGAGGCGCTGCCTTGCAGCGCGGCGAGCCATGTGGGTACACCTCCGGAGCGCAGCGACCAGTGGAGGTACACGTCCGCCACCGGATCTGGTCCTCACCGACGTGGATGCTGCTCCAGCGGCCGAGTTCCGCGAATCAACCTTGCGCCCGACTACATGGACGCCCGCCACAACGATTGAGGCAGCCCCATTCAGCGCGGTGACCAGTTGAGGTACACCTCGGCCGCCGGATTTGCTCGTGGAATCTGCTCCGCCCCACCAGATTGGATGAACACCGACTCCGTGCTCGATCGGATGAACAGTAGATTCGAATTTTGGATCCATTACCGACGTCACTGGAAGCTCCCTAACTTATATCCCGTAGATTCTGTACCCCGAGGCAAACCAAAATGGACCATGTACCAGCACTAGCTGAATTGAAACCGTAGCTATACAAACCCACGTATACGATGGGACGTAAATCTGAAGCGCCGCAGGCCGTGTGCGGGAGCCCACACGCTGGCTCAGATCCCAAAGTCCAGAATCGGACGGCTCAAACCACGGGAAATGCGTTTGACAGGTAATATAATTTCACTTTATAGGAATCACTCGTTTGCCATGTTGTACGCGCGCGGACAGATTGGCGACAGCTCCCGGCGCGGAGTGTCCACGGCGGATCGCTTCAGTGGAGCGGAGCGTAACGCTGCAGTCAACATCAAGTGTCAAAATCCTATACTGGCATTGCTTTAATCCCTTTCCGGATTGCTTTGCTCGTACAGTTGCATTTACAGAAATTTAATACTGGATTTATTAGTTGTAATGGGTGTTTCAAGTCAAAAGCCTTGCTGAAAATCGTGTTCGTTGACTGCTTCGCAGGAAGCTATTTGGCACGCCTGTAATTCGGCCATCCGGAACACTGGTCTTCCGTCCAACTCAATGGAGTGTGGCAGTGCGGTGGTACTAGTAGCACATCAATGGTAAGTTGCTAGAATTCTTGTGGAGGGCGGCGGGAGAAAAATGAAACAGAGATTGAAAAGAAAACGTGCTGGTGACTTCGATCCGGAGATGGGAATGCTCTTGAGCGCCGGCCCGCTGCCGACTTTCTGAAATGACAACAGAATAAAGCTCGTTCTACTGGAGACCAACCTCTTCATGATGTCAGATCGCTTGTGCCATCAGTGGATCCGCCTAGGCTGCTTTCGTTAATCACTCGTGCAGATATGATAAGTGACGCAACCGTGCAAATAATTCAGCACACGTGTAGAGAAAATAGCAATGGGCAACTTTCCCTCTTATAGAACATTCATTTTGTACTACAAGGTAATCAGATTCCAAATAATAGATCTCTCAGGATGTGTTTGGTTGGATCGACGAAGAGGGATTAGACACTCGTCATCTAGGGATATCCCTCTTTTATCGGTGTTTGTTTCAGCGTCAAGCACGGACAGGATCATCTCTTATAGGAATATTCCCTCGACATGCTTGGATGAAACCATCCCTCAAAATTGGTGGTCAAAGCCATCCACCTTTACTGATGACGCTAATTAGCAAAAGATTAGTGATATTTAAGGTGTTGTATGATAATTAGTACATATTATTAAATAGTTAATATTTATAAGTGCTAAAATGTTTGTTAGTGAACAATTTATTAACTATTTTAACTGTGATTAGTGTTAATTAGTATTTTTAATTGATTATTGATGATAATGGTTAGATAGTATTAATAAGTATAATAATATATTATTACTAATAAATCAAGATATATAATTAGGTAATGATTCCTCTCGTCCTCGTCCCTTCAACCAAACCAAAGAAAAGGATGACCCTATCCATCGAAGCAAATAACACGGTGGATATGTTCATGCACAATATCTTTCCCTATCCCATCCCTCATTGACACTCAACCAAACATATCCTAGGCACACCTTGCGTAGTCTAGAGACAGAATCACAGAAGGTTAAGAGTATAGAGATAGGAAAGACTCATTTCAGAATCAATATATGCTTAAAAAATCAATTGAATAGAACCACAAGCTTCAAATTTTATTTACAGAATATACCTCTTGATAAATCCACTTCTTTTGTCATCAAACTACTACGTTATTAAACAATTAAAAAAGAAGGGGAAATATGTCTCTAGGACACCGGGATAAAATAAAATATTTGTCTATGGGCCATTTTTGTCCTATGAGACACTACCATGTGTTATATATACAAAGGTTTTGAACTGTGTCCTGCAGACGAAACGCACAATAAAGTGTAGTTTTGTTATACAATATGATCACGAATGCATAGTTTTGTGAAGTCTATTCTAAAGCGTAGCTAAAATAAAAAGTAAAATTTTCCTCTAATTATGCCAGTCTGAATTATGCATGCCACTGATGTTGGAAAACTTGGCCCATTTAGATGTAAATTATTTATGGAGATTTCAAAAAGGGAAAATGATATACATACGGTTGATGTTTCAGAGACTGACACGTACATGAAGCCATTCATTTTCGTTGGGACTCGCATAATGTAGTCTTCGTTGATGTTTTCTCCAGGCCATGACACTAATTATTATTTATGTATGCAGTTGAAAACATAAGTAGGACACAATGGTCAGATGGGTATTGATCGGACAATAGCAGCATTCTTAGAAAAATAACATGATTAGAAACAAAAACTTTTAGAAAAACTAGGAGGTGTTTCAATGAAACAAATATTCTCCGGCATTGTCAAATATATAGTATTTTTTGAAGGTTTAAAACTTGACCCAATATATTTTTTTACAAACAATTGTATTTCCTGACTCTGGTTTTTATAACCATGGATTGATAATACTCCCTAAGTGCAGAAATATAAGGATTTGTTGACTTTTAGTCATCATATTTGACTATCCGTCTTATTTAAAAATATTTGTGAAAAATATTTATTTTTTGAAGTGTTTTATCATTAGATATATTTTAAGTATGACTTACTTATTTTTATATTCTCGCATATTTTTTGAATAACGAATGATCAAACATAATATCCGAAAGTCAACAAATCCTTATATTTCTAAACGGAGGAAATACTTTAGGTTTAGAAAACTAGAGCACCCAAACAATGTTAGCTTTCTCACTACTCGTAGCTCTAGCTGAAACCTAACAAAGATAAATAGGTACGTGTCGGTGTAGGGGATTGGGGGTCCCCTAACCGCGCGGGGCCGCTTTTCGGCCCACGAACGAAGACGATGGCCGCAGGACGAGGAAGCCCACGAAGACCACGAAGTCCACGAAGCCCACAAAAGCCGGAGGAGTGGGAGCGTCGGGGGTAGGAAGCTTCCCGGTAGCTTCCTCCGGCGCCCCAACCACCCGGAGTTAATGCGGCACTCAAGTGCTCGCGGCGACGGTCGCAACCCGACGGGACATGCGCGCGCCTTCCCCGGGCGCCGCGTCTCGGAAGCCACGCCGCTACGAGTGCCGGGAGACTCGGGACCAATCGGAGAGAAGATACTTGGAGTCCAAATCCAGCAAAGGGATTGTAACGATTTAGTCGGGATCCTGTCGGAATATCCCGAAGAGGGACCGGACCCCCTTGAGCCTTTTCCGGGAGGAAGAAGGGGACGACCCCTTGACCGCCGTGAAGACCATGCTCAACAACCCGCCGGCGGGGCCGGCGGGGAGAGCGGGCGAAGGAGTGGCTCACCGGAGTAGGTAAGCTCCTAGACACGGCGCGGAGCCGGGCGCCGGGCGGGTCCGTCCCGCCAACCGCCGCGGCCGCCGACCAACAACAACAACCGCCGCGCCAACCGCGCCAGGAACGCGCGCCCGCCGGCGGCTTCGCTCTCCGTCCACTCCCCGCAGGTGCGGGGCGCCGCGACCTGCGCAACGACCTCAACCGACGCCGCCGCGAGGGGAAGACGCACGCGTCGGCATCGAGCGCTCGCGCGAGCGGGACGCGAACGTGAGCGCACCTCCGCCCACAACGACGACGGCACGGACGCGGAGTCGTCCCCGAGCGCCACCCCAAGCGCAAGAGAAAGGAGCTCGACCCCTCGTTCCTCGGGGCTGCGCGGCCCTCTCGAAGCGCTTGCGTGAGGTCACGTGGCCCGGCAAGTTCCGCCCGGACCTCCCGGAGAGGTACGACGGCACCGCTCCCCCGACGAGTTCCTACGGATCTACTCCACCGCCGTCAAAGCCGCCGGCGGCTCGGAGGACATCATGGCCAACTACTTCCACTGGCCCTCAAGGACTCGGCCCGGTCATGGTTCATGAACCCGGCGCCGGAGTCCATCGGCTCCTAGAAGAGTTTGTGCCGGAATTCATGGCCAACTTCCGGGGGACCTCGAAGCGCCCGGGAGCCGGATCGACCCGGACCGCATCGTCCGGAAGCCGGGCGAGACGCTACGAGCGTTCATGCGGCGCTTCGCTCAAGTCCGCAACACCATCCCGCGCATCGACCCCTCCCGGGTACTCTCCGCCTTCGCCACGGCGTTCGAGACACGGACATCCCGGGTGAGCTGGGTGTGCACCGGCCGGAGACGGTCACGGACCCCTTCCGGTTGGCCGACAAGTGCGCCCGCCGCCGGAAGCCCAAGCGTGGCACGACCCGCCCGTGAAGGCCAACCCGGTACCACCTCTCCCAAGCCCGAGGGCACCCTCTCCAAGAACCGGAAGAAGAACCTTGCGCGCAAGCGTAGGGCGGAGGAGATAGCCGCGGCCGGGGCCCGTCCCCCGGGGAGCGCGACGCCGCCGCCCGCGGGTGCCGGCAAGTCACCGGCCAAGTCTCCGGGGACGTTCGCGTGCTACTTCCACCGCACCAACGACCACGACCAGTCGCGAGTGCCGCTACATCCAAGCGAGCGTTAAGCGGCGCGACGAGCGGTGGGCGGCCGAGAAGGCCGAGAAGGAGAAGGAGAGGGAGAAGGAAGAAGTCGAGGCGTACCGGAGCGCGGACGACTCCATCGCCGTCATCATCGGAGGCTCCTCCGCCTTCGCATCCAAGGGCGAGGCCAAGCGTTTCCGCCGGGAAGTGCTCGCGATCACCGAGGGCAAGACCTCGGCTCCTCTCGCTGAAGTGGGCGGACGTCCCCATCACCTTCGACAAGAGCGACATGGTGGGCCCGGACAACACCAAGGGCACGATCCCTCCGGTCGTGTCGCCCACCATCCGCAACAAGAAGGTGGGGCGCACCCTCATCGACGGAGGCGCGAGCCTCAACATCATCACCCCGAAGGTCTACGACTCTCGCAGTGGGCGCGCGCCGAGCTGCAGCCCTCACGCCCTTTCTCCGGTATGCTCCCGGTAGCTCCCGCCCCTTGGGCGAGATTGAGCTCCCGGTTACCTTTGGCACCCGGAGCAATTTCCGCACGGAGAAGCTCCTCTTCGACGTCGCCGACATCGGCCTCCCCTACAACGCCATCATTGGGAGACCCGGTATAAACCAGTTCATGGCTATCCCGCACCACGCGTTCCTCACGCTCGAAGATGTCGGGTCCCAAGGGTGTCATCGTGGAGAGGGCGGATGCTCGTCAAGGCGATGGCTTGCCTCGAGGACATCTTGGCGGCCGAGATGGCGGCAGAGGAGGGCACCGGCGGGAAGAGGGCGCGTGGCACCCCGCAGAAGCCTGCTGCACAATCCGGCTCCAAGCGTCCGAAGCTCTCGGCACCCGGGGAGGTCTACACCAAGAAGATTGCACTCGGGGGCTCGGAGGACAAGACCACCACCATCGGTGGCGACCTCGACCCGAAATAGGAGCTCGCGCTCATCGCCTTCCTCCGAGCGAACAGCGATGTGTTTGCCCGGCATCCTTCGGACATGCCGGGCATACCAAGGAAGGTGATTGAGCACCAACTCAAGGTTGACCCCACCGCGAGACCCGTGAAGCAACGGCGAGGCGCCAAGCCCCCGAGCACGAAGCATTCATCGTAGCCGAAGTCAAGAGGCTCCCGGAAGCCGGATTCATCGGGGAGGTCACGCATCCCACGTGGCTGGCCAACCCCGTGGTCGTGCCCAAGAACAACGGCAAGATGCGGATGTGCGTGGACTACACGGATCCGAATAAGGCGTGCCCGAAGGACCCGTTCCCGCTGCCCCGGATAGACTCCGTAGTAGACTCCACCGCAGGCTGCGACCCGCTTTGTATGTTGGATGCGTACTCCGGTACCATCAAATTTGTATGGCCAAGGAGCATGAGGAGAAGACCGCTTTTATGACTCCCGCAGGGAGCTTTTGCTACGTGAGCATGCCTTTTGGTCCGAAAATGCAGGTCCCACGTTCCAACGAGCCATGCGCCTCACCCTAGAGTCGCAGATCGGGAGGAATGTGGAGGCGTATGTCGACGACCTAGTCGTTAAGAGCCGCAAGGCGCCTTCCCTCCTGTTCGACTTAGAGGAGACCTTCTCCAATCTGCGCCGCAACCGCGTGAAGCTCAACCCGGAGAAGTGTGTCTTCGGCGTACCCGCAGGGAAGCTACTCGGCTTCTTGGTCTCGCACCGTGGGATCGAAGCGAACCCGGAGAAGATCCGTGTCATCGAGCTAATCCGCCCCCAAGGCGACTCAAGGATGTACGGCGCTTGGCCGGGAGCATGGCGGCCCTTGGCCGATTCATTTCGCGCCCGGGTGAGCGGGCTCTTCCCTTGTTCAAATTAATGAAGAGGGCGGACAAGTTCGAGTGGACGCAGGAGGCCGACGAAGCGCCGCAGGATCTCAAGCGCTACCCGTCCTCGGCACCCGTTCGGTCGCCCGGAGCCGGGTGAGCCACCGCTATTGTACATAGCAGCTAACCCCGGTGGTCGACCGCCCGGAACGAGCGCCTCACGACTCACGGCGAACCGGCAAGCGTCGGCGCCTCGATGGCGCGGAGGCGGCGGCCCCTACGGGCTCGGGGGCTCCGGCCCCGGTCGGCTCGCGACCCCCGGACCACCCGGGGCTGCGGCCTCCACTCACAACACGGCTTGCGACACAGCCACCCCGGCCTCTCCGGGTGGACCACTCGGCGGACAGCGCGACGCGGCCGGCGCGTCGACTCCCACAGGCGTCGTGGCTCTCGGGCTTCACCCGGGGCTCCGGTTCCGACCTCGTCGCTGCGTTTGGGTGAAGCCGAGGCCACGGACGGAGAAGCCGCAACGGGCGCGTCGATCCCACCCCACCCGGGGCTCCGGCTCGACCACGCTCCAGGACATAGGTGGAGTGGGATCCGCCCCGACTACCTCCGGTATCGGCGCCACGGCTTTCCCACTTCGCTCGGGGCTCCGGCTCCGACCACCATCGACGGGACAACCGAAGCGGAAGCCGCGGCCAATCCAGCGAGAAGGGGCGTGGCGTGCCCGCCCACCCGGGGCTCCGGACCCGGCCACTACGACAAACGAGGACGAAGCGGGATCCGCCCCGCCGGAACCGGAACCCCGCACGCGGCTCATCCAACGGCCGGTATACTTCATCGGCGAAGTCCTACGGGACGCGAAGACCCGGTACCCGCAGTACCGGAAGATGCTCTACGCGGTGCTTATCGCATCCCGGAAGCTGCGACACTACTTCCAAGGCCATCCCATCCGAGTGGTGACGACGGCGCCGCCGGAGACCATCCTCCGCAACAGGGAAGCGACCGGACGGGTGGCTAAATGGGCCGTGGAGCCGGGAGAGTTCGACTTGACCTTCCTCAGCACGCACATCATCAAGAGCCGGGCTCTAGCCGAGTTCGTGGCCGAGTGGACACCCACCCCCGAGGTCGAGCGCGACGAATTGAGCACCCGGGTGCAGCAGCATGACGCGCTCGATGACCACCGGACAATGTTCTTCGACGGCTCCCTCACACTCAATGGCGCAGGGGCAGGGGTGCTCCTGTTATCACCGACCGGCGACGAGCTACGCTACGTAGTCCAGCTGCACTTCCGATGCACGAACAACATGGCGGAGTACGAGGCACTTCGGCGGGGTTGCGAATCGCTCGCCGATCTAGGCGTCGGGCGCCTCTTGGCCAAGGGGGACTCGCAACTCGTCGTCAACCAAGTCTCCAAGGAATACCGATGCAACGACCCGCAAATGGCCGCATACCTCGCAGCGGTCGGGCGGATGGAGAAGAAATTTGACGGCCTCGAGGTGCTTCATGTACCCGGGGCGACAACCACATTGCCGATGAACCGTCCCGGTGGCCTCCACTCGAGCTTCGGTCCCACCCGGACGTTCATGGAGATCCCGACATCCCCTTCGGCCTCCGACGCCGACCGAGCTCCGGACAGCGACAACAAAGCACAAGCGCACCCGCAGGATCTGCAGCACACGCGGAATAGCGAAGAAGCGCTTGCCACCGAGCCGCAGGACACCGGCCGGATGCGCGACATCATCGGGTACCTACGTGACGACATCCTTCCGGAAGACGACACGGACGCGGAACGCCTCGCCCGCCAAGCAAAGCGATATGCCATCGTCGATGGCAACTTGTACAAGCGCGGTGCAAGCGGCATTCTGCCGAAATGTGTGACAACGGAAGAAGGCAACGACATACTCGTTGAGATCCACGAGGGTGAGTGCGGGAGTCACCATGCTCCCCGCACGCCGGTCGGGAAAGCTTTTCGGCAAGGCTACTATCGGCCGACGGCCCTCGAGGACGCCACCAGGCCGGTGCAACAATGCAAGGCATGCCGGTTCCACGCCAAGCAAACGCACCTCCCCGCTCAAGCCCTCCAAACGATTCCACCGTCCCGGCCGTTCGCGGTTTGGGGCTTGGATATTGTGGGGCCTTTTCCGACTGCTCCGGGTGGATACAAGTGGCTATACGTGACCATTGACAAGTTCACAAAATGGGTGGAGGCCGAAGCGGTGACGAAGATAGACCGAACTCGGCCGTCAAATTTATGAAGAACATAACGGCAAGGTTCGGGGTGCCGCAGCGGATCATCACGGACAATGGGACACAATTCACGAGCCATGCGTTCGCAGCATATTGTGAAACCCTCGGCACCCGGATCTGTTTCGCCTCAAGAGCCCACCCGCAAAGCAACGGCCAAGTCGAACGCGCCAACGGAGAAATCCTCAAGGGTTTGAAGACAAGATCCTTTGACCCGTTGAAGAAAAAAGGCGCAAAGTGGGTAACGGAGATCCAATCCGTGCTTTGGTCCCTCCGCACTACGGCGAGTCGAGCTACGGGCGAAACGCCTTTCTTCCTCGTGTACGGCGCGGAGGCGGCGCTACCTACGGAGACCCTGTTCAACAGCCCCCGAGTCGCCGCGTTTGACGAAGCCGACCAAGACACCCGGCGGCACGACGACATCGACCTCCTCGAAGAGGCAAGGCGGCGGGTACTACTACGCAACGCGAGATACCTCCAGGGCTTACGCCGCTACCACCGGCGACGCGTACGCCCGCGGGAGTTGCAAGCCGGAGATCTCGTCCTCCGGCGGGCTCGGACGCGCGAAGGCAAGGACAAGCTAACCCCCATGTGGGAAGGGCCCTTCGTCGTCACCGCCGTCACGCGCCCAGGATCGGTTCGCCCGGAGTCGGAGGATGGATACCCGGAACCGAGCGCCCGGAACATTGAGCATCTCAAGAAATTCTATCCTTAGAATATTCTCAGTATCCAATGGTCCCGGGTAGTACCCGGAAGCCGCATCGTCACGGCCGCAAACGCCAAGGCTTTTGTACTAATGACCTAATATAATGAACAGCGCTTTGTCGCTCTTTTTCCTACTACCCGCGGGGTTGCTGCTTGAATGCGTTCGAGTCCTTAAGTCTCTCGTTCGGGTAAGAAGAACCAATGACTAAGGCGGAAGCCGAGAGGCGTTCACGCTCGGTTAAGGCACGGGTGGCGGAAGTCTCGCTCTAGCGAAACGACAAAGTACCAAGGGCCTAAAACTAAGCGATGCATGGCGACGATCACGCCCAACGTAAGGGAAACAAGAGACTTAAGCGTTTCTTTAATACTCTGAAATTTAAAGATAACCAAGTCTTGCATGCAGAAAACAGGTTTAACAAAATAAAAGGGGCACGAGCGCCGATAAGCCACTCGCAGGTGGAGGAAGCGGGCACTTAGCCCCGCTTGAAGCTCTCGGCGAAGGCTTGAGCAACGGCGTGAGCTCGCGCCTTCGCCACGGCGTGCTCACCCGCGGGGATATCGCCATTCACCACGGCCGGGAGCGGGAACCCGGGCACCGGCACCGGGGCATTCGTCGGCACCTCCTCTAGGGCCGCGGCTATGGTTTGCCGCCCTTCCTCCTCCATGAGCTCCGCCACACGTGTCCTCGGCTCGCGCGGAGAGTTGACCACTCCCCGCATGGCGAACGCGTACCCGGCCGCGCCGCGGTCGATGGGCTCGGGAAGCCGGGTCGGGCCCGGCTCGAACAGCGCCGAGGAGACCTCCTTGTGCACGTCGGCGAGCAATCTCGGCCTGCGCCGCGCCGCGGAGTTCAGCTCGTCACCCGCTCGCTCGGCTCGACGCGCCGAACCTCGGACTGTCCGAGCTGGGACCGCGCCTCTTCGAGCTGCGCCTTCAGCTCATCGCCGCCGGACGCGGAAGTAGCACCGCGACCGGGTTTCTTCGCCCGGGCCTCCGGCAGCTCGACGCGACGACGGTGAGTCGTCCCGGGCCTTCTCCGCCGCCTTGAGCTCGGACTCGAAGGTTTTCCGGGCCTCCTCGAGCGTTTTCGGCGCACGCGGCTGCGCCACCTCCCCGGCGATGCCGCGGATGTTCTGCTCGGTCTCGGCGAGGCGACCGATCTCCGTCTCCGGGGCCTCCCTGCGAACGGCGACCTCGTTTTCACGAAGCCGGACTCGTTCATCCCGGGTGGCAAGGGCATCCTCGCGGTGCTTCGGCTCCGCCTCCCGGGCACTCGGTTGGCGCTCCCGATCGGCCAACGCCGCCTCCCGGAGAGCGAGCTCGTCCGCCCGCCGCTTCAACTCGGCCTCCCGGGCCACCGCGGCCGTCTCACGCCGCGTCAAGGCATCCTCGCGGATCGCCACGGCGGCGCTAGCCTCCTCCGGCGTGCGTTTCGGAGCTTGGCGTCCCGCTCCCGGGCCACGACACCGCGGAGACGGTTGATGCTCTCCTCCTCGCGGTCGATGGCGTCACGAAGCTTCGCCTCCGCCTCCCGTAGCTTATCGCCGGCCTCCTCCGCAATGCCGGCGGCGCCGGCCGGCTCCTCGCTGGACCTCTTCTATGCGGCGTTGGTGCTGCTGCCGGGCAAGCTTCACCGCCGTCTCCGGGGCCTTCCGGGCCTCCGCCACTTCGGCCTCGCACCGGGTCACCGCGATCTCGCGGTCCTCCGAAGACGCGTCCGTCTCCTCCATGGCCGCCTTCACCGCGGCGAGCGACCGGGTAACCTCCCCAAGGACGTCGCCAATGCGGGGGCGCGCGGAGCCACCCGAGCGACTCATTGGCGACGCGCTCCGGCCGCGTCTAGCGCGCCCACGACCCCTTCCGGCGGCGGCCGTCGACGAGGTGTCTCCACCGGCCACCGCTCCCGGCTCCGACCGGACGCGTGGAGGGGAATCGTTCCCCTCCAACACTATAGGAGCGGCGGCGCTAGTACCCGGCCGGAGAATGGAAGCCCGGGCGGGCGCTTAGAGGCACCAGCCGAGAAAGTAGCCGACGGATCCGAGCAAGTCGCCAACCGGAGGAGTTGACGGCCGGTCGAGGTCCTCGCCGACAGAGGCACCCGCGGCCTCCTCCTCGGAATCACCCGCGGCCTCCTCCTCGGGGATGCCCGCGGCCTCTTCCGCGCGGCCACCCGCAACCCCCTCTTCGGGAGCACCCGCGACCTCCTCCTCGGGACCAACGATCCCCTCCTCGGGGGCACCCGCAACCCCCTCCTCGGGGCACACCGCAGCTGCCTCCGCGACGGCCTCCGCCCCGGGCGCTCGGCCCCAACGGCGGCGGGGCCTGCCTCCAAACTCGGCGCGGAGGCACCGGAGATCTTGGGGTCCGGAGGGACCAAGTCCGGGTCCAACTCGATTCGGATGCCCCTATAGTCAAAGCGGATCGGCGCCCGTCCGCGATCCATCCGGCTCACGACTTAAACGGAACGGGGAGAGAAGCTTTGTACACGTCGCACGTCCACCCGGCCGCTTGCACCGGTGCGGCTGCGGGGGCTTCTCTGTGGAACGGCCCCCGTCCATCGGGGCCGACGAGGCTTGTCGGGCCCGCTTCCATGAAAAGCGCGCGGGCCGGAGGAACCGGAGGAGGACGGCGACGGAGATCTCTTCCCCTTGCCCTTGTCGCGCGCGCTCGGGGCCGGCCTCGCAGCGTCGGGGCTGGCACCGGGAGCTCCGGAAGCACCCCCGAGGGCGGCCGCTGCGCCGGGTTGGAGGGAGGTGTGGCTCCGGGTACCCGGAGGCCGGGAGTAGGAGCCGGAGCCGTGGCGAGGAACCCATGCGGTCCCGGCCGGGGCATGCTTTGTCGAGGATGGCGCGCCGGTTCGCCGACCGATGAAGAGGTCCGGCACCCTCCGGGTACGCGAAGGAGGCGGGCCACTTCTTCCCGGTCGGCGTGGAGTAGGCGAACCGCTCGAGGCGTCGGGTAGGTCCGAGCCCGCCCCGTGCGAGTGCGGCCGGCGAAGTTGAAGTCCCGGTACAGCCGGGACGGGAGTGACCTCCGGCGGAGGGAGCGATGTTGCGTTCGAGGAAGTCGTGCACCACCCCGTGAGAAGTCGAGCCGGCCGCGGCGAGCGCCGCGATCCGGTCAACCACCGGCATCATGCCATCGGGAGACCGGGCACGGAATCCCGGAAAGCCAAGTGCTCGAGCCGGGACCGGCGAGACACGGAGGCGGCGGAAGTCCTGCTCGTACGGAACTACGAACCGGGCCTTCTTCCATCCCTCCACCTTATTGCTCGGGCGAGTACTCGATGTATCCGCTCTCGGTCCGGGCGGTCAACCGCACGCACCCGATCACCTCCGCGGCGTTGGTGAGCGTCATCTTGAAGTAGCGTTGGAAGATGGGGAAGCACGGCTGCACCCCCACGAATCCTTCGCACGGATGGGCGAACACCGCCGCCGCCGCGACCGCGTTCGGCGTAAGGTGCGCCATGCGGATCCCGTACGCCGGAGCACCTCCATGAAGAAATCGGAGAAGGCGGGGGAACGGCGCCGGCCACGACGAAAGACAAGAAATGAAGGATCTCCGATCCGCCGGTCGACGGCGGCGAGAGGCCCCCAACGCGGACGCCCTTATCGCCATCCACCGGAAGGAATGGCGAAAGCCGCGTCATCTCGACCCGGGGTCGGGCAGCTGCACCGTTGGCGGCGCATCCGTCGACGGCGAGCGCGTGCGCGAGCCGCCACGGCGGGGGACTTCCCACGGGCCATCCTAGCAGTAGGGAGCGGCGGCGGCGAGCGGCGGCGCGGATCGGCGGAGAGGGAAGGCGAAGAGGAGAGCGAGAAGAGAGGAGTTGAGGGAGACGAGGAGGCGAAAGGCGGAGTGGGAGACGTGCCCCGAGCAACCGGCCGCCTCGGTACTTAAGCGCAGGCTCGGGCTGGGCGGGTCCACTCGCGCGAACCGAAATGACGCGCCGTACCGGAGCGGGCGTGCCTCGGCAGCCCAAGCGGCACCCCTCCTCGCGAACCGCGCCATGAAGTGACCCAACGGCGGCGGGCGCCGACGAGTGGCCCCAATCCTCGCTCCGATCCCGCGGGCCGGTGGTCGGGCCGGGGGCTCTGTCGGTGTAGAGGGATTGGGGGTCCCCCTAACCGCTTGTCGGCCCACGAACGAAGACGATGGCCGCGGGACGAGGAAGCCCACGAAGACCACGAAGACCACGAAGTTCACGAAGCCCACGAAAGCCGGAGGAGTGGGAGCGTCGAGGGGTAGGAAGCTTCCGGTAGCTTCCTCCGGCGCCCCAACCACCCGGAGTTAATGCGGCACTCAAGTGCCTGCGGCGACGGTCGCAACCCGACGGGACGTGCGCGCGCCTTCCCCGGGCGCCGCGTCTCGGGAAGCCACGCCGCTACGGTGCCGGGGAGACTCGGGACCAATCGGAGAAAAGACCAAATCCAGCAAAGGGATTGTAACAGATTTTGTCGGGATCCCGTCGGAATATCCCGAAGAGGGACCGGACCCCCTTGGACGTCCGGGTACCCCTCCGGTACACTGTACAGATGCCCCTCTCCCCACTCTATAAAAGGGGAAGGGTGCCCCATTGTAAAAGGGAGACAACAAGCAATACACACAAGCGGGACGTAGGGTATTACGCATCTCCTGCGGCCCGAACCTGGATAAACCTTCCGCGTTCTTTGATTGTTCATCTTCCACGCTAGACGAAGTAAATCCGACCTTCCCCGATCCTATCCGAAGGGAGCCTTGACAGGCCCCCATTTGGAGGTGTGCTCACACACCGACAACGATCGCAACATTTTTTTATTTATAATGCTCATCCATAAATTTCAGTGAAATTTACAAAAAAAAAGTGTTGATGCAAAATGTAAATGATTTCAAACTTTATAAAATACAAAATGTTAATGATCTACGTAGAGATATACATGGACACGTAATGAAAGGGATCCCTTGTAGTAACTCATACCTTCCTCGTCGATTCACACCTCGGTTTGCTGTTCTGAACTTTCTGGCAGTGTCTTTGCTGCTTTTCCAAATTTTTTGTCTGCATTACTCTCACGTAAGTGCATACGCCCTATTAGAAACATGCGTGTCTTTGCTGAAACTAGCCGCCGGGGAAAAGAGACTGGAACGAATTACTATATGTGTAAGTGTAACTAGCATGCATTTTTAATACTAGAAAATGTTGACCTCAAGATTACGATGCTAATTGTTTAATGTCATCGTGCTGCTAAGCAAGCGCGATCTTTCCATTCTTTAATCGGTATAACCAAGCACCTAACACGAGAATCATGTTGCTCAATACCTAAAATACCATTTGGAACTCGTCGGAATCGTGCCACCCTGGGCTCCACAACGGAAAAGGGATGTAGAATATTGAAGCCACTTGCCGATACGATAGAATCCGTTGCTGTCTGGCGCAAAGGTTTGGGCGTTTGGTTTGGTGGGGTGCAGCTGATTCACTCACTCGCCACGCTTTCGACGATGGCGACGCGTACAGATTGGAGACAGCTCCCGGGCGCGGGATTCCCACGCCGGCTACGAGGGTCAACGTTGGAAGAAATGTCAAAATCTTTGTTTGCTATGCTAAGGTTGCTTGCTCGCATCAGATGGAATAATAAACTACCACGTACTAGTGCTACCATACCAGAACGTCTTAAGTCAGCGCCCTGGTTGAAAACTATTTTTTGTTGACCATGTCTTCAGAAGCTCCTTCTAATTGGTTAGCAATTCCGCCACGTGGAAGATTACTGCTGAGTCCAATGCTGCTCATGCCGTCATAGCCCAGAAGCAAATTACTGTATGGAAACAGTTTCGTTTCATTTCCCTATAATGGATGGGAATGCCAATGCAATTTCCCTTAAAAAAAGTTTTTAGTACAAAAAGAATGCTAGTAATGGCCCTCTTCGGCTGGAGTTATTTCCAGCCAAATCGGCTGTTTTGCTGTCTCCTGGCTGCTGTGGCTGCTGGGTGCAGTTGCAGCTTAAAACAAGCATCAGCTAAAAAATATGCCAGCCGAACAGGGCCAATGTCTAATTAACACTGGTCGATTTTAAATCTGCATATGTGCATTTCCACTGCATTTAGTATACCTTCGTTCGCAATTTTGGAATTCATCTCGACCGGCGCTTTGCATTCAGATTATGGCACAGGGAATGAACAGAAAACGTGCTTTATCAACTTTTGGTCGGCGGTGATCAGTGAGCCCCCACCATTTTCACCAGGCCAACTACAATGAGATCCGGCACATGAAGTTGCAGGACGGCGGGCCATCTCTGTGCGATTGATTGGGGCACGACTTGGCTTCCAGAAGCGGAAGCGCCTGACCGACCACCCGCTGCCGACTTTTCGAAGTGACAAGAGAACAAAGCGGATGTGGGTGTGGCGGCCCCTCCATCCCGTGCCGACCTCTACCGGCCGGCCCCTCCGTCTGAAAAAGCATGTGGCAATCTCGTGTGCTCCGTGATGCGACCGCGCAACAGCACAACACATGGAGTCTAGTGATTGCAAAGATTATTGCAGCCACATCATCCTTTTGTACTCCTGCATATAATCTGGAAAAGCGCTCGTGCATGAGTTCAGCTTGATTTGTTCTCGACTCATGCTTGTGTACGACAACATGGTGGACCTGCCACCATTATTCATGCTTTGTATTTAAATTCCAATCGATCTTTGATTTATTGCAGAGTCTCGTGATTGCAAAGATATATGAACACACCGCAGCCAGATTATTGCAGCCACATCATCCTTTTGTACCATATAATATGTAAAAGTGCTCATGCATGAGTTCAGCTTGATTTGTTGTCGACTCATGCTGATGTAGTACGACAATATGGCGGTCCTGCCACCATTATTCGTGCTTTGTATTTAAACTAATTTCAATGGATCTTTGATTTAGAGGCAATAAATAATCAAGTACGGAGATCGAACTTTGTTTATTTATTTGATTATGACACTGTGTGCAGTATACATGTGGACTCTGACCCTGATCCACAAAAACTGAATCAGGAAATGCTTGTACTACTATGTAGGAGCAGTATGTATGGTGGGGCTGTGCTGCGGTATCGCAGCACAGTGCCGAAGTGCTAAAGGTGGTGGCGCCCGGCCGGGACGCGCAGGCTGCCCTTCTCCCAGACGCAGTAGTCCTTGCCGTGCGCCGCCGGGTGGAAGTCCGACGGCACCAGGTTGCCCACCTCGTACCTCGTCCCGATCTTTACCATCACCTTCTCGTCGACCACAGCCACGTACAGGTCCGCGTCCGCCACCAGGATCCGCAGCTTGCTCCCGGCGTGGATGCCGTTCCGGTCCCGGATCGCCGCCAGCGTCGCGATCTCCTTCTTCAGGTTCCACTCGAACATGTGGTCGTAGAACTGGATTTTGTATGCGCAGAGAACTGGAAATGTCAAGACACGCACGGCCGAAATGAAAGGGGAAAGAGAACAGAGCAAGGCGCTTACGATGCAGGGGACTCCCGGATGCGTGAGGATGTATGCGTAGCCCTGCATGACCTTATCAGACGGGAACGGCCACATTCCCTGCGTGGACCCGGTATCGTGGTTATCCACGAACGTGACGGCCTTCTCCGGCACCCACCCGATCAACCCGCCCGCCTTGCCGTTCCCGTCTCGCAGCCGCCACAGCTCGCCCTGCACGCCGGCCTGCAGCAGCCCCTTGGTGGGGAAGTCGAACGCCATGGCCGGCCCGCCCACCGCGTTCGCCCAGTCCACCAGTTCCTGCCGGCACTGGTCCTGGTTCGGCGCCGGCTTCCCGTCCCCGCTGTAGCTCAGCGAGTTCCAGATCTCCGCGACCGCGAAGCTGGGCTTGGTGTTCTCCACGTACATCTTGGCGATCGCGGGGGAGTAGCCCTTGGCGAAGTCGAGGCGCCAGCCGTCGAAGCCGACGTCGGACTTGAGCCAGTTGAGCCAGTCGGAGAGCTCGCGCTGGACGGTCGGGTTGAGGTGGTCGATGTCGGGCGCGGCGCCGAAGTCGGCGCCGGTGTCGCGGTGGCCGCGGCCGTTGGAGTACTGCGTGTCGTCGCTGCACACCATGTCGGGGCCCCAGTCCAGGCGCGCGTCGGGCGTGCCGCCCTCGAAGAGGCAGTACACTCCGCGCGCGTCCTTGTGGTCGGCGCACCGGTGGTTGATCACGATGTCCGCCACGCACTGGATGCCCTTGCCGTGGAAGGCCGCGATCAGGGACTTGAGCTCCGCCTTGCTGCCGTACTTGGACGAGTCCAGGTCGTAGAGCCGGCCGGGCATGTATCCTGCCGGGATTATCAACAAACATTGTTATATATTCAGAGCTAGAAAAGAAACAGCATCTTATCTCATGAAGATCAAAATGTTGTTTTGACTCAAGTGGTCAGCCACCTTGAGGGGAAACGGAGTGCGAGGGTGGCGGTAGCCAGACGTGCGTGACGCCGGCGTCGGCAATGTCGTCCACTCGGGCTTTCAGACTATTGTACCAGCCTCCCTGAACCTTCCACGACTCCCAGTTAAACCCCTGCACAGGCAGATCGTAGCACAGCTTCAGCCATGAAAATTCGAAAATACTATCTGACAACAGACACGATGATCATCGCCAAGCCGGCGTACTGTGCCGTACCTGGAAGAGGACCTGCGCCTGGACCAGGCTGCAGAGCGCCAGGACCAGGAGCAAGCACAAGCTGCTTGACTGCTTCATCTTGTAACTGTAAGACTGATGATCGAAATGTCCTTCACTGATCGGAGATCGGATGGTGTGTGTTGGTGCCCACTGGCCTCGCCGTGGCGTCCTATATATACTCGCCACGCACGTACGGCGCCGGGGGGCACGGTGGTCGAGGCACTGGAAGGCCCCACATAAATGTGATGTGGATATGGATAACGGGGCCACGTAGGACCCGCGTCGGACAGGACATTCGGAGGCCGCGATGCGGCGCCGTGCTGCTGGCTGGCGGCCGTTGGTCCTGGTCCTCCTCCCGCCATGATGGAGGAGACCGGCGGCGAGTCGCAAGTGGTGGCGCGACTGGCCGCGTGGCCGCCACGGCACCTGCTCGGCTGCTCGGCAGCGGTAGCTCTGACTGGACGCTCGTCGGCTCCGGCTTCTCCATTAAATTCTCGACCTGGCGGTGCTATCCACATCCTGAAAACGCAAAGCGATCGATAACACCCTAATCCGCCTCGAAACGGGAGAACTGGATATGATGGAAATCAATGAGCTTTCAGTTGCCTCGCCAACGAAGCGATCCAAAAAGGAGTTTCGTCATCTATCTCACTATCTCTATCGAAATTGGAATCCAACTTGTTGGCATCGTGACTAAATGGCTAGAACTAGCGCCGGCAGAACGTTCCAGAATTCAAATGGCCAACATTTCCCAAGAAGTAATAACTCACAAAAGGAAGCATCGGTAAATTGCAGAAACCGGGAGCAGTTTCCCAAGAATTACTTTACAAAACCTTTCATGTACAAGCTTTGTTGTTGTTGAGTACAAGAGGTTTACTACTGTGTTTGGAATTAATATCATTTCTCACTCTCCCTAAATATTCACTCTGTCCAACTTACACCGTGAACAAAATTTTAGTTCACTTTGCTCACCCAAACAATTCAAATTAATGTAATCTACCCCCTTATACAATTTATCTTTCTTGTTCCTCTTTTTATGATTTATACTTCATTTTAATTTCACAAAAGACATTGTGGTAACTAGACATGGTTATAGTTATTTGAACAACATATTTATCGATTCAATTCCCTATGTGTCCACGTGCCAATGAGGCTTGACTTTCCCCGCCTCTTTTCACACTAGTGAATGCCTGGTCTAATACAGGAAGAACTTGATGCAACAATGAACCTTGTTACTATGCCATTGAACCACAATTGATGCATGAGTAATGCACACGAGGATGAAGGGACTATGAAGACGGGAGCTCCTACCCCACCAGCCGACCCCGAGCTTCTTATGTAGGGGGGCTTAAGCTCCCTTATTCACGTCAACGACGGCTGGCAAAATGGTTGCAGCAACACTACTGTCTAGATTTCTTTCTACTCGATGAGGGGTGCTACGGTAACTGGGGCTATACGTCAGCAGTAGAGCCATGTGCCAGTAAAGAACCATGAACAACGTTGTGCACTTTGCCAAGACGATGCTAATGAATTAAAGGGAAATTACTAATATGCTCCAATTAACAATTAGTCAGGTTTATAAATAACCTATTAAATGTCTATGGCTGAGATTAATCGGAAGGAAAGGTATTCGAGGAACCGTACCACCATAACTAGTCTTTTAAAATAATACTAAAATTAGTTCAATGCCCGCATTACCATTGTAAAAAATCATTAACTTAAGTAAAATATATTGTAATATTTTCATTCAGATCACATTTAATTCATAAGTAACCAGTTAAATTGTTCCAACTACAATTTTATTCCACTATTACACAACGATACTAACATTTGCATTACACAACCACATAGATTTGGCCATCTCTAAATTACAAAATGTTGCATATCCAATTTGGCAAAAGAAGCACGGTGACAGGTCCAAAATCATTATCATTTCTAAAAGCTCCACCATCACAACTCCCAAAGCACTACACATCGACATAAACATAGTCACTTCAAGCTAGTTCAAAACATTTCAAAAGGATGCTAGGACTTCTTTTGCTCTGTAACAACACTTCAACTCCTTGTTCCTCCTAATCATGGAGAAGATAGCCCCTGACGAGGTCATTATCGATCCTACATTATGTTATTATATTTAATCATTAATTAATATTAAATGCAACAAAGAAAATAGTTTCTCATCAAACTTTTCAGTTACCTTCGCCTTAATTCATGGGCAGATGCAATATCCGGGTTAAAGTGCACCTTACTAAATATTGTAGTCTCAAGGCTACAACCTAATGGTTAAAGTACACACAAAATAACAATGTATTACTAAAGAATATCATTATTAGATTGTACAGAAGCAACTACATATGTAGTTACTTATATGATTTGCCCGCGGCACGGCGGCAACAACAATAGCACGTTGAGAAGTTCCATG